>CM042861.1:2267076-2467536 GCA_023658055.1 Thaleichthys pacificus | reverse complement strand
AACTCATATATCAATAACTACCTATAAATACTTCTTCACTACAATATATATATATCTCCACTATCTCACTCCCTACCTACATCGCTGTTAAATACAATCTATATCTCTATCTCTCCATACCCTCCATCCTCCATAATTACATATCCCTCATCAATAACTTAGAATACTTCCGCCCTCCCTGCCTCCCTCCCTCCCTCCCTCTAACCATCCATCCCTTCACACCTCCATCCCTCTATCCTGCAGTACTCTCCTTTTTCCTAACACACACATATACACACACAGACCTATTGCCACAGTTGCATACTGACCAGGGCAGCCCAGAATTAAGTTAGTGTGTGTGGATGTGTGCAAGTGTAAAAGTGTGTGTGTGTGTGCCTGGCAGACTGTGTCGGTCGGCCCGCCGGTGAGAGCTGCCTGCATCACATGGTGGACACCTGTACCACTCGTGTCGTAATTATCTAGGAGCACTGGAGGGTAACGTACACCCAAGACCAGGGGGGGAGGGGGGACTGGCGGGGTGGGTGTGTGTGTGTGTGTGTGTGTGTGTGTGTGTGGGTGGCTGGCTGGCTGGCTGACTGAATGACTGGCTGACTGGCTGGTAAGAATAACATTATGTTGAGAAAGTTGTTAGCTGTTAGCATTTACAATGATATCTCTATGTCCTTTAACCTTCATCTATAGAGTTTACCAAGTAAGCCAGGCTTATATCTGTCTGACTCATTTCCAGTTGATTCGGTTCCATAAAGCAAGTTCAACATAGTTCAAGCTCTATTACCATGGCAACTATGCTGGGAAACTAACCTGAGGCCAATTCTACGAAGCAGGATTTGGGGGTTATTAAGGGAACTTCAGGTTTAACCCTGGGTTTTCAGTGTCATGACGGTGGTTTGCTTTTTACAGGGGTATATTGCCATGGCAACTCAGACTGCAGACTTAGACTGCATGAAAGCACGGTCGACTGACCAATCCTTTATCTTGGAAAATGGCATCATCGTCCCTAGACCCTGTGACGTCAGTGTGTGAATACTGAGATGTTCTTCAGAAGACTAAGGAGGAAGAGGAAGAGTTTTTAGAATCCGACAAAAACCTTTTGGCTTTCCCTGAGTATCTTTGTATATTCTGTATATTTCTATATACTGACATCATCGTTAAACAGAGACTGATTAAAGCACAAACACATTGTACTTACAAACACACACTCACCTTTTAAGATTAGCAAGTAAGCCTGTTTACCGCTTTGAATCATCTTCATATTTGTTCTTTATTTGCTCCCAAGACGTTGTAACACCATTGTGCAGCTGAAAGAATGAGGCTGAACCATCTTACACACCACAAGATTACAGTTTAGGAACACATTATTTTAATGGAATACACAATTGTAATTATAGTCAGATCTACAATAGATCTGCAATTTATTGGCAGCTTTTCTTCCCGCCTTTGGCAGCAGAAACGGTGTTTGCTTTCAGCCAGGATTTCATTTTTAAATGAGTTCAATATCATAGTTTGCTCATCTTTTGTCAAATGTGCGGCTCTGGTAGACTTGTCTGTGTTTGCGATTGGTCGCATGGAGCGAACAAATGCCCCTTTTATGTGAACACACTCATGGCCAGATTGGGAAAACCTGCGGCGAGGTGACCAGCTGACAACCATTATCATCACGACACCCCTCGGCGTGATTGTGAGGCTGAAGTTCCGCTAACGAAGAGAGAGTCCTGGGTGTGTTCTTGCCAGCGGGCCGTGGTGAGGGGAAGGCTATCTGTCAGGCTAAGCCGGAGTTGTTGCTTAACCAGAGTGGCTGTAACACTGACCCTACGAGAAACGGGAGTATTTTACCACAGACTTTCTGGCGTGCTTCCTCATTATAATACTTTATTAACCGCAATCAGTCAATATGTCAAAGTGTATTGAAAATGTACTTAAACAAATAATACAGTCAGTAAATTATGCAGTGATAGATTAAACAATATAGACATACGGTATGTGATTACTTATACTGTACGGACTGCGATATCAAACATTTAGGCTTATACTACATCAAATATGTCTCAATCTAAACTACAGAGGGTTAGGGAATACATCGAAAATTGTATGCTTGCAGCCGCTACAGCTGGGGTAGTTAATTTAACTATATAACCTCCAAACCTGTTGTTTAAAGTAATATAAGATTTCCATAATGTTAAAATATTTGGAGAAAGACTAGAGTTTCCATGGGTGTACGTACATTTCAGGCTGCTAAACGTCAAACATAGCTGTTACTAGCTGTTATAGCTGTTAATAGCTACATAAATAGATTACAGTTCAAACGCCAAATATTATATAGCTGAGCAGTTAGGGATTCGAGCTAGTAATCAGAAGGTTGGCGGTTCGATTCCCGGCAGTGAAAATTGACGTTGTGTCCTTGGGCAAGGCACTTCAACCTACTACTTGGGGGGAATGTCCCTGTACTTACTGTAAGTCGCTCTGGATAAGAGGATAATGAGATAAGTGCTTAATGACTAAATGTCAAAAGTATATAGGAAACCATGTTTAAAAATGTATTGGTTAAATTATATGTTAATGGGCTTAATATAAAACCATGTCAAGAAAGAACACTTAGTCTTTGGTTGGTGTATGGTTTATTAATCCATATCAAGTAAAGGTCTATAAATAAGGACTTGGACCCACGTGTTGTTCTGTCGGTGATGGGGGATGAGGGTGCAGTCAGAGGGAAGAGGCACGGGGCGTTCTGAAGAGGGCGTGCTTCCAGAGACGGCTCACGCGGCGGGGGAACATCTCGGCGTCCTCTCTGCCGTTCCTCTCTGCCACCGCGGGTCGACCGTATCCGTGTTCAACCTCCGTGTTTGATGTGCGTTCAGCCTCTCAGCCTGCTAAGGAACGCCACGCACACGCACTCACGCTAACTGCTTCGACCTGGAGCGGATTGGTCTGATTGCGTGAACAGGAGTTAGCCTTCATGGCTCCGCTTCAGAATTTCGCTGATTCGGTTCATTCAAGGTTTGGGGATGTTCATCTCAGCCTGATCTCATCAGTCCGCTCGCCGGGGGGGCAGGGAAAGTGGATTTGGGCCTCAGCCCATTGGCTCCTCCGTGTGAAGCACAAAAGAGTGTTTAGGAAATAATTAAAGTGTGTTTAAACTGGCCAATAAGAGAGCCTGTGGGGTTTAATTACACTTTAATGATTCATTCGAAATGAGGTGTTTCAATCTCCTTATCTGAAATAAGTAACATCCGGGTTTTCCGACGGAGAGGGTGGAACAGAGATTGTGGAACAGAGGAGAACAGAGAGAGTAGAACAGACAAGGTCGAATGGAAAGGTTAAAAGTGTGATGGTGCCTTTTTACTCTGCACTGATTCCCTCAGCTGCTACTATGTCTGTACTCGTGGTTGGTCCACAGTCATGTTACACGCTCCTCCGATTGGTCCAAAGTCATACGAGACAGCTCTGTGACTGGTCCAAAGTCATACTAGACAGCTCTCTGATTGGTCCAAAGTCACAGCCACTTGTGGGTGGTCTCTAGTGACATCACAGTAACAACAGGAAGATTAGTTTCTACTTCCTGTATCCCCCAGTGACATGCTACTGCTACACCTGGAGTAGAGTGTGTGTGTGGGTGTGTTTGTGCTGTATGAGAGTGTGGTGTGTGTGTGTGTGAGAGAGAGAGAGTGTGTGTGTGAGTGTGTCGTATCAGATGAGTACCTTAGCTTCCTCTCTGCCCTTGGAGACCAGCCTGGTCAGCACTACTGCTGATAGAGCACACTCGAGGGACACACACGAACACACACACACACATATACACGCGCACACACACACACACACACTTTAGAAAGAGGAGGTGTTTAAAAAGATTTATCTGTGTGTGTGTGTGTATGAGAGAGATAGTGTTTGAGTGTACGTGTGTATGTGTGTTGGCTTGGAGAAGGGGACTGCTGTATGGCTCTATAAGAAATACTATCACCTTTAAAAAATACATTTGTTTGTGACCCGCATATGTCCCCACTTGTGTATCTGTGTGTGAATGAGAGTGTGCATGTGTGTGTGAGAGTGTGCGTTTGTATTAGTAAAGAGGACAGCCTGCAGGTCTTTAATAACACTTGCATCTGTCACCTGAGGCCACTACAACGCTCTCTCTCCCTCTCTCTCCCTCTCTCTCTCTAGCCCTGTCTCTTTCTCTCTCTCTGTTTGACCTCTGTCTTCCCCTCTCTATGTTATGGCGGTGTATGTGGATGTGATGTAATATCCAGTCATTGGTTTAATAAACCAATAAAGGTGTGTTAATTACCTCAACTAAATAACATCCCCCCCTCCTCCTCCTCTCCTCCTCCCCCTCCCCTCCTCCTCCTCCTCTCCTCCTCCTCCTCCCCCTTTTCTTCCTCCTCCCCCTCCTCCTCCTCCTCTTCCCCCTCCTCCCCCTCCTCCTCCTCCCCCTCCCCCTCCTCCTCCTCCTCCTCCTCCCCCTCCTCTTCCCCCTCCTCCTCCTCCTCCTCCTCCAGGGGACTCAGTGGGCTCGTGTGGGGACCCGGGGACCCCCTCCCATGGCAGCAGGGACCAGAGTGAGTTCAGGGTCCGCAGCAAGGTTGTGTTCACCTGCACCGAGGGCTACGAGATGATTGGCTCGGCAGAGAGGATGTGCTTCTCCAACGGCAGCTGGTCCGGGACGCAGCCCTTCTGCAGACGTGAGACGCACACACACTCAAATACATATACACACACATGCACACTCATACACTTACGCACACGCTCACAAACACAGACGCTCATACACACACACACACAGACACGTGCACACACTCACGCATACACACACGTACACTCACACACACAGAGACACACACACACAGTCACACAAAAAACCTAACTCCAACCTGAAAAATGCTTTGAATCTTCCTTTAGCCCCAAGGCCAACTTGCCTATACCTCCTACAACACTAGAGGCAAACTAGCCAGGACTTTCCACTTAAGAACCAAAAGGAAAACTTTTGCAAAGATTAGTTGGAATGAAGACCGGGTTTAATGAGTTTAGTGTGAGCATGACTGTAACCAGTAATTTAAAGTTTTGGAGTTCCACTTTACAGAGATGTCTAACTACTGAGCATGTGCTCCTGTTCCTGTCTCTGTGTGTGTGTGTCTCTCTGTGTGTGTGTGTGTGTGTGTGTAGCGGTGCAGTGTGGTAACCCGGGCACCCCCAGTAACGGCCGTGTGTTTCGTCTGGATGGCACCACCTTCTCCCACTCCGTCATCTACTCCTGCAGCGAGGGCTTCCTGCTCACAGGCCCCGCCTCCCGGGCCTGTCTGCCCAACGCCACCTGGTCTGGGACCGCCCCCAACTGCACCAGTATGTTGCGCCGCAGCCAATCACCTCCCTCAGACACCCCCCCCCCCCCCGCGCGCGCGGCCGATCGCGTTACTCAGATACCCCTCTCCCCCCCCCCCCCTCTCCACCCCCCTTCTCCCCCCCCCCCCCCCCCCCCCCTCCCCAGTGATAACCTGTGGTGACCCGGGCGTGCCAGCTAACGGGCTGAGGTATGGCGAGGAGTTCTCGGTGGGTCAGAACCTGACCTTCCGGTGCCAGCCGGGCTTCTACCTGGAGGAGGAGGAGGGGGAGGAGGGGGGGGGCGGAGCCACCCCCGTACGGACCTGCACCACCAACAGCACCTGGAGCGGAGAGATGCCCACCTGCAGAGGTGAGGAGGGGGGGGGGGAGGGACGAGGGAGGAGGGGAGGCAGGAGTGGGGGGAGTCTCTGCGGTCTGTTGTTCTATTTTTCGATGTGTACAAGGGCGTTTTGGGAAACACGGACAGAACACAATACAAACTGTATTGTGCACACAAACACAACCATCCTTACACCCTCGAATAAAAACACAGTTTACCAACAGAGTGACGAGACTAAACAAACATCCTGAGTTTAGCCTGGTGGGAAGGGAGGCAAGGGGGAGGTGGCGTGTGTGGTTGAGAGAGAGACTGTGTGTGTGCGTGTGTGTGTGAGTCAGGGGGGGTCTGTTTAATTAACTTGTGTGTTTCCACGTGTGGAGCTATTTCATATGTAACGTTTTATATCAAACACTCCACTGGGGCTCTAGACCAGCTGTGAGGGAGCATCAGTCACACCTGCACACACACACACACACAGACACACACACAGAGACACACACACACACAGAGACATACACACACACAGAGACACACACACAGAGACACACACACACACAGAGACACACACACAGAGACACACACACACACAGAGACACACACACAGAGACACACACACAGAGACACACACACAGAGACACACACACAGAGACACACACACACACAGAGACACACACACAGAGACACACACACACACAGAGACACACACACAGAGACACACACACAGAGACACACACACACACAGAGACACACACTCTCAGACACATCAAACACACTCTCCTGTACTCTCCTTTGTGGTTAGTGTGTGTGTGTGTGTGTCTGAGAGTGTGTACGTGTGTCCCTGGCCACGACCCTGTGTGAAAGCATGTCACGTCTGACCATGATGCCGTGGGCAATGCTAACCGGTGTGGTCATGGCGACTGTATCCATTGTGGTCCGTTGTCGGAATAATGGTCCAGTTCAAAGAACACGGATAAAACTCCAGAGCCGACCTCAAGCTTTGATCTTAGAACCCTTTGATCATTATTAATCGAGAGGAGAGGAGAGAGAGGGGGGAGGAGAGAAGAGGGAAGAAGAGAGGATGGAGAGAGGAGTGGAGGGGAGAGGAGGAGGGGAGGGGAGAGGAAAGGAGGGGAGAGGAGAGGAGAGGAAAAGGAGAGGAAGGGAGGAGAGTGTAAATACTTCATCTCTGGCGAGACACAAAACCTGTCACTACAGCTGTAGTTGTCACCCACTTCAGGGCCAGCAGGAAGTCCCACTCAGGCACACACACACACACTCACACACACACACAGTCACTCCTCCACACCCACCCCAGTGTGCTCACGCTACTTCAGGAGCATTAAACAGATTGACTACTTCCACAGCTGAATAATCTCCCTGTGTGTCTCTCTCCCCCCCCCCCTCCCCTCCCCCAGCGGTGACCTGCGCCGCCCCTCCCCCGGTCTCTAACGGGGTGGTGGAGGGCAGCGGGTTCGAGTGGGGCACCAGTGTGAGCTACAGCTGCCAGCCGGGCTACGAGCTCTCCTTCCCCGCCGTGCTCACCTGCGTCGCCAACGGCTCCTGGAGCGGCATGGTGCCGCAGTGTCTACGTGAGTCACACACTCACACACACTCACACACACTCCGGGTCTCTTGTTATGGTCTTCTAATCAGGTAAGGAGGAGCCAGAAGGAGGTTGCATCTCTGTGCCTGGGAGAGAGAGTGTGTTTGTGTGTGTGGGTGCGCTTGTGTGTGTGTGTGGGTATAACTGTGGCTCTGTGCATGCGTGTGTGTGTGTGAGCAGGGAGGGGGGATAGAGTTTGGAAGAGAGGGAGGGAGGGCAGAGATGAGTGGAGAAGAGAGAGAGAGGGGGGACATTAAAAGGGTTCTAAATTGCACTGGTGTTCTCTCTCCCTCCTCCCTCTCTCCCTCCACTCTCTCCCTCCTCCCTCTCTCCCTCCTCCCTCTCTCCCTCCTCTCTCTCTCCCTCCTCTCTCTCTCCCTCCTCCCTCTCTCCCTCCTCTCTCTCTCCCTCCTCTCTCTCCCTCCTCCCTCTCTCCCTCCTCCCTCTCTCCCTCCTCCCTCTCTCCCTCCTCTCTCTCCCTCCTCTCTCTCTCCCTCCTCTCTCTCTCCCTCCTCTCTCTCTCCCTCCTCCCTCTCTCTCTCGTCTCTTCTTGCAGAAGAAACGACTTTCTGACTTGATAGAACTCTAAAGTTCCTCTGCACTCTCTCTCTCTGCTCTCTTTTTCCCTCTTTTTCTCTCTCCCTCTCTCCCTCTCTCTCCCTCTCTCTCCCTCTCTCCTCTCTCTCCCTCTCCTCCCTCTCTCTCCTCTCTCTCCCTCTCTCCCTCTCTCTCCCTCTCTCTCCCTCTCTCTCCCTCTCTGTCTCTGTGTCTCCTCTTGTTTTTTTCTCCTGACAGCAAGAAGGGAAGATATATTTTATTCATCAATAAGAGTCTGTGGGTAGTGGAGAGGAAGGGAGAAAAGAGAGGGGGGGGAGGGGAGGATGAGATGGAACAACACCCATCTCTCCTCATCTTTATAACACAAGGACCTCACCCTAAAAGAATGCAACCCCTCCCTTTCCTGCCCCAGGGCCAATGAGATCTCAGTATCTGACTCCTCCTCTTCCTGTTCCTGCAGCCAAGTTCTGTGGCGACCCAGGAGTTCCTGCCCACGGCTTCCGGGAGGGGCGCAGCTTCATCTACCAGTCCGAGGTGTTGTTCAGCTGCAGCGCCCCCTACATCCCGGTGGGGTCCACTACACGCCTCTGTCAGGCTGACGGCCTGTGGAGCGGCTTCCAGCCTCGCTGCATAGGTAACACACACACACACTGCATAGGTAACACACACACACACACACTGCATAGGTAACACACACACTGCATAGGTAACACACACACACTGCATAGGTAACACACACACTGCATAGGTAACACACACACACTGCATAGGTAACACACACACACACACACTGCATAGGTAACACACACACACACTGCATAGGTAACACACACACACTGCATAGGTAACACACACACACACTGCATAGGTAACACACGCGCACACACTGCATAGGTAACACACACACACACACACTGCATAGGTAACACACACACACACTGCATAGGTAACACACACAATGCATAGGTAACACACACACACACTGCATAGGTAACACACACACTGCATATGTAACACACACACACACAATGCATAGGTAACACACACACACACACACACTGCATAGGTAACACACACACACTGCATAGGTAACACACACCACACACTGCATAGGTAACACACACACACACAATGCATAGGTAACACACACACACACTGCATAGGTAACACACACACACACAATGCATAGGTAACACACACACACACTGCATAGGTAACACACGCACACACTGCATAGGTAACACACACACTGCATAGGTAACACACACACTGCGTAAGTAACACACACACACTGCATAGGTAACACACACACTGCATAGGTAGCACGCACACACACACACACTGCATAGATAACACACACATGTTGTATAGGTAACACACACATGCTGTATAGGTAACAGATATACATGCTGGACAGGTAACACACACTATTGGCAAATCATACAGGGCTACTCTCACTCACACACACACAGGTCTGGACAGAGGCACAGGTGAAATATTGCTGATTGTGAGAGTTCAGCTGGAGTTTCTGCTGTTGCTAGCTACATTATTCATCTCTACACAAGGGAGGGAGGGAGGGAGGGAGGGAGGGAGGGAGGGAGGGAGGGGAGGGAGGGAGGGAGGGAGGGAGGAATAGAGAACAGAGAAAGAGATAATTAAAGGGGGAGAGGGAGCTGGAGGGAGGAGTAGAGAGAAATATGTCATTAAGGTTGATTGGCCTAAAATGAGGTTTCCGCTGGGAAGTGCATGGGGATTGGCTGATTGTCTGGCTGATGGATGTGATTGGCTGTCATAAGGTTGCTGTTGAATACTGAGGAGATTAGACAAAGGGATGGAGGGGGGAAGAGAGAGAAGGAGGGTTGGAGGGAGGGACTGAGGGAGGGACGGGGGGATGGAGAAAAGAGGGCGAGCCGGAGAACTGAAAGAGGAAAAGTGTAAAAAGTGAACAAAACAGAAGAGGAATCGAGATAGAGAGGGAGAGAGAAGGAGAGAGGGAGAGAGAGGGATTGGGAGAGATAAAGAAGGGGAGAGGGATAGAAAGAGGGAGAGAAGGAAGGGAAGGAGAAAGGGACGGAGGGAGATGGAGAGATAGAGAGGGGGAGAGAGAGAGAGAGAGAGAGCGAGGTGTGTAGCTGCTGTCATCTCTAAGGCTGCATTGAGTCAGGTTCCTGCGTCAGCCGGGGAGAGGCTGTGCTGCACATGCTAATGATGACACACACACACACAGGATCACACACACGCTCACACACACACGCTCACACACACAGGGTCACACACACTCACAGGGTCACACACACACACACTCCCCCACACAGGATCACACACACTCACAGGGTCACACAGACACACTCACGCACACAGGGTCACACACATTTACACACAGGGCCACACACAGGATCACACACACACGTACGAAAAATGCACGGGCGCACGTAGCACGCACACACACACACCCCATCAGCCGGTCCAGCCGTGCATCTTTTCTGTAGCAGCAGTGTTCTCTAGTGGTTGCTGCTGGTACTGCTGCCAGACATGATGACCACGGCAGGCCCACTGACAGAAACACACACAAAGCTCTCACCCACAAACTCCCAGACGGTTGTTTTACAAGCACACACTCTCACAAAGGGCGACTGTCACTGTAGGCAGTCTGTTTATGTTCATAACACTTCAAAATGATTCACGCACGCGCGCACACAAACACACTCGCAAGCACTCACATGCACACATAAACACACACACACACACATAAACTGTAGGTAGCTATGTCGAGTCGGTAGTCTAGAACTATCTGTCTACACTGACCTTTCTCCCTCTCCTTCTCTCTCTCCTCTCTCTCTCCTTCTCTCTCTCTCTCTTTCCTCTCTCTTTCTCTCTCTCTCTCTCCTCTCTCTCTCTCTCTCTCTCTCTCCTCTCTCTCTCTCTCTCTCTCTCTCTCTTCCCCTCCTCCCAGAACCTACTCGTACCACCTGTGATAACCCAGGAACACCCCGCTATGGTTCCCTCAACAGAACCTATGGCTTCAAGGTAAGAAGTTTGGAGAACTCGTGAGAACGTGGGGCAGAACTTGTTGGAGAGCATGAAGGAGAACGTGAGGGAGAACGTGGGAGGAGAAAGCGTTGGAGAACATGGGGTGGAACTTGAGGGAGAACATGTGAGGTTGTTTTGCAGGACCCTGCTGAGAAAGATGCCTTGGTTATGCTCATAAGAAACCTGTTGATTTGGGCTCAGTGGGGTGTGTGTGTGTGTGTGTGTGTGTGTGTGTGGGTGTGTGTGTGGGTGTGTGTGGGTGTGTTGGCCTCCTATGGTCACCAGCCAGACCCATGCTGTCCTGGCGGTGTTGTCTCTCTAATGAGCGTACACGCACACACACCTCTGCCCCAATATGTTTATATTACTAGCTCATATAAACGGGACAAAACTGTGCTGCAGTGTGTGTTTGTACGTGTGAATGTGTGTGTATGTGTGTATGTGAGAGAGTGTGTGTTCTACTGGTTGATCCTCTAATAGAACATTAAAGCAGACTTTGACACACCAACACAGATGAAAGCATCGTATGATCACAGCACACAAGACTGGGGGAGAGAGGGGGGGGGGGGAGAGAGGGGGGGGAGAGAGGGGGGGGGGAGAGGGAGGGGGGAGAGGGAGGGGGGAGAGAGAGGGGGGGGGGGAGAGGGGGGGAGAGAGGGGGGGGGGAGAGAGAGGGGGAGAGAGGGGGGGAGATAGAGGGGGGAGAGAGAGGGGGGGAGGGGGGGAGAGAGAGGGGGGGAGGGGGGGAGAGAGAGGGGGGGGGGAGAGAGGAAAGAGAGAGAGTGAGACAGACAGACAGAGGGAAAAATAGAGTGAAAGACGGGGAGAGAAATAAGAGGGAGAGAGCTATATTTAGAAGCCATGTGTTCACAGGTACACTGTCTGAATACAGCCGTTAATGGGTTGAGGAGAGGAGAGGAGAGGAAAGGAGGTGATGAGAAGGAGGAGGGGGGTAGGAGAGGAGGGAGGGTAGGAGAGGACAAGGAAGGGGAGGGAGAGACTGGAGGGAGATGATGAGAGGACAGGCTGGGGGAAGGGAGGTTGGGAGGGATGGAGGGAGAGGCTGCAGGGAGGTGATGAGAGGACAGGCTAGGGAAGGGAGGTTGGGAGGGATGGAGGGAGGGAGAGGCTGGAGGGAGGTGATGAGAGGACAGGCTGGGGGAAGGGAGGTTGGGAGGGAGGGAGGGAGGGAGGGTGGGAGGGAGAGGATGGAGAGATGAGGGCAGGGAAGGACGTAGAGGTGGATATTTGAGGCTGATGTGCTGACATTAAGATTTTAGCACATAAAGTCGTTTTAGTGGTTGGGACAGGAGAGAGCTGGGAGATGTAGGCCTGACCACATTCATACAACCACTGGAGATGCTGAAGAGGGGGAGGAGGAGAGATGAGAGGAGGAGGAGAGGAGAGATTAAAGGAGGAGGAGAGGAGAGATGAGAGGAGGAGAGATGAGGAGAGGAGAGATGAAGAGAGGAGAGAGGAAGAGGGGAGAGATGAGATGAAAGGAGGAGGAGAGGAGAGGAGAGAGGAAGAGGGGAGAAGAGAGAGGAGAGAGGAAGAGGGGAGAGATGAGAGGAGGAGAGAGGAAGAGGGGAGAGGAGAGAGGAAGAGGGGAGAGATGAGATGAGAGGAGGAGGAGAGATGAGAGGAGGAGGACAGGTGGGTTGATGAAGTGCCAAAGAACAAACAGCATAATAACACAAATGTGTGTGTGTGGTTCATGCGTCTGTGCGTGCGTGTGTGTGTGTGTGCAGGTGGGCAGCATGGTGGGGTTCCAGTGCCAGCCAGGTCACCTGCTCCAGGGCTCCACCACACGTCTCTGCCAGGCCGACCTCACCTGGAGCGGCCTCCAACCAGAGTGCATACGTAAGTCACCTGACCTCACAGTCCTGCATCACTTCCTGTTTCCTTGTGATTCAGCACGTTTGTGTGTAAAGGGGTGACAGGCAGTCTTAGAAGTGTGTGTATGTGTGGGTGTGTGCCTAGCAGTCTCAAGTGTGTGTGCATATGACAAACACACTCAGGTGTTTTCTAACTCATCTGGTTACGTAAGCGCAGTGTGCTGTTTCCATGGGAACTGGGACAGTAGGAAACAGTAGAGTACAGTAAAACGTTCTGGACAACCAGATAGAACCTGGTAGAACCACACAGAACCCGACAGAAGCAGACAGAACCAGATAGAACCTACCAGAACAGTCAGGATTTAGGACCTCCCTCTCTCTCTTTCTCTCTCTCTTTCTCTCTCTCTCTACCCCTCTCTCACTCCCTCTCTATTTCAAACTCTCTCCCCCTCCATCTTTCTCTCCCTCTCTCTTTCTCCCTCTCCCGCTCTTTCACTCTCTCTCTCCCTCTCTCTCTCCCCCTCCATCTCTCTCTCTCTCTCCCCCTATCTCTCTTTCACTCTCCCTCTTTCTCTCCCCCTCCATCTCACTCCCTCCCGCTCTCGCTCTTTCACTGTTTCTCCCTCTCTCTCTCCCCCTCCATCTCTCTTTCCCCTCTCTCTCCATCTCTCTCTCTGTCTGTTCCTCTCTCCTTCTCTATTTCTGACTCCCCCTCTACATCTCTCCCCCTCTCTGAATTCAATTTAATTTAATATGCTTTATTGGCATGAACGTTCAAACAATGTTGCCAAAGCGGTCCACAGTCTAATCTAGTCATCTATTGTTTACATATAGCAGAGAATATAATCATCATTAATCATAAAACACACATCCATACAAATATCAAGATGCAAAATAACATGTTTGAGTGTAATTACAAAACAAAATGTTCGGAAAAATAATAGTTTCAACAATTACCCTATTCAAGTTGTGACTCTCGAATATATCTGGCAGCAAGACTCACTGTAGGTCCCTCACACAGAAACATCCTTAGTTTCTCACTATCGTTAAGCTCTGTGTAGATTGTAATTAGCTGGTAAATCTTTTGGGAATATTCCTCGTATTTGTTATATTTTAGGAAAAAGAATAACTCCATTTCATCTTCACCTGATGTACAGTGACCCCAGATTTTATGTTCTCTTGGTAACAAGCGTTTTTTTTTGTCCCTTCTATAATTGCAACTAAGGGTGTGGTCGCTTAGGCTGTATGGAGTAAGAAGCTGTATCTCTCTCCCTAGCCCTCTGTCTCTGTCCATCTACATCTCTCTCTCCACCCCCCCTCTCCATCTCTCTCTCTCCATCTCTCTCCTCCCCCTCTCCACCCCCTCTCTCCATCTCTCTCTCTCCATCTCTCTCCTCCCCCTCTCCACCCCCTCTCTACATCTCTCTCCTCCTCTCTCCATCTCTCTCTCCATCTCTCTCCTCCCCCTCTCTCCATCTCTCTCTCTCCTCCTCTCTCCATCTCTCTCTCCATCTCTCTCCTCCCCCTCTCCATCTCTCTCTCCTCCTTTCTCTATCTCTCTCTCTCCTCCCCCTCTCTCCATCTCTCTCCTCCTCCTATCTCAATCTCTCTCTCTCCTCCTCACTCCATATATCTCTCTCTTCACCTCCTCTCTCTGCCTCCTCCATCTCCCTTTCTTTCTTTTCAGTCATAAACCCACTTCACTATCTCCGTAATTAGCCTCAGTTCTGCCAAATTGTATTTGTTTTTGTGTGAATGGGTGTGTGTGCAGATGCATGCGTGTCTGTGTGTGTCTGGTCTGTGTGTGTATATGTGTCTACTATGATCCTTTCATCGTTTGATATCCTGATCCTTGTAATTAGTGAAAAAGGGTTAGACTGGTGTAACCGAGTCTGGTCTGGTCTGGTCTTATCTGGTCTGGTCTGGTCTAGTCTGGTCTAGTTTGGTCAATTCTGGTTGTCCGGTCTGATCTGGTCTAGTCTGGTCTAGTTTGGTCTAGTCTGGTCAATTCTGGTTGTCCAGTCTGGTCTGATCTGGTCTGGCTTAGTCTGGTTTGATCTAGTTGAAGACTAGAATGAGAGATCTAACTACGTCCCCCCCCTCCCCTTCCCCAGCCCACTCGTGTAAGCAGCCGGAGAGCCCTGATCATGTGACAGTGGTGTTTATGGAGCTGGCAGGATATGGCTTCACGCTGGTCTACTCCTGTCAGCGGGGTTACTTCCTGTCTGGAGGATCAGAACACCGAGTCTGCAGGTCCGACGGCACCTGGAGTGGGAAGACGCCCGTGTGTCGAGGTATGACACACACACACTCACACACACACTCACGCACACGCACACCCACTGCAGTGCTGGCACACAGAGAGGCTGCAGGTCTGAGGTATTGTGTTCATAGGTATGACACCTACTCACACACATTCACAAATTAACACACCCGCACACACACAGTCATACACACCCCTGAATTGTCTGTCTAGGTATGATGCACACACAAAGACACACAGACACACACACACAGCTGTCAGACTGCTGTGCTGTAACACCTGGCGGCTCCACAGTAGTTCATGGTAACAAGCACCTTGATAGCAGACCTGTAGAGAGAGATGCTGTGTGTGTGTGTGTGTGTGTGTGTGTGGAGCAGGCACTGATCTAGGCCAGAGTCTCTCATGTCCCTAAGGGTTGTGACTACACACACACACACACACGCAGATGCACACAAACACTCACACACAGAGCATCTTTGTGCTGAGTGGCACAGCTGTACACCTGAGGCCAGGCAGTAATTACTGACTCAAACAGATGTGGAGAGGGGGAGGACATACAGCTCTCCTCCACTACTCTCCTCTTCCCCCCTCCATTCCTCTCCTCCTCTCCTCCCCTCTCCCCCTCTTCTCCTTCCCTCTTCTCCCCCCACTCTTCTCCTCCCCTCTCCCCCTCTTCTGCTTCCCTCTTCTCCCCCCACTCTTCTCCTCTCCTCTCCCATTAGACTGTATTGATACAGGTGTGTGTGTCCACAGCTGGATCCAAGCTCTCAGAGAAGCCCATGAAGCCAGCTGCAGGGACCCTAGCCCTAAACTCAATGGTGAGTACCTTGACCCCCTGACACCTGTTCCTGACCCCCTGACCCTGACTCCTGGTTAAACATGAATACTCATGCCAGAAGAGACCATAGTTAGTGCCACCTTCTACATCTATCCCTTTCTTCCCCCCCCTCTCTCTCTCTCTCTCTCTCTCTCTCTCTCTCCCTCTCTCCCTCTTTCTCCTTCCCTCTCTCTTTGTCTCTCTTTCTTTCCCTCTCTCTCGACCTCTCTCTCTATGTCCATCTCTCTTTCTCTTTCTAATGTGCTAAGGCGCTCTGGATATGAGCGTCTACTAAATGACTAAATGTAACTTGTGTCTGTGAAGCCCTCAAGAAGTAGAGTATAAAGAAAGAGTTTTGTGTGTGTGGGTGTGTTATTGCGAGGGCGGGATAGTTTGATGGTAAGATTTCCAGGCAGCTTGTGTGCTCTCTCTTCTCTCTCTCTCTCTCTCTCCCTCCCTCTCTCTCCCTACCTTTCTCTCTCTTTCCCTCCCTCTCTCCCTGTCTCCCTCTATCTCTCGCTCCCTTCCTCTCTCTCCCTCTCCTCACCTCCCATCCTCCGCTGCGTGGTCCGACACAACCCCGGAAAGTTCCTCTGACCTTCAGAATGTTTCACATGTCTCCAGCGCTCACCGGAGCGGGCTGGACGTAGGAAGCAGGGAGGGGGGGGGGGGGGGGGAGTTCGCCAGACGACGGAGACACGGAGACAGACTGTTCATGCTGCCCCCCGATCCCTCCCCCCTCTCCTCCCCCCCCCCCCCCCCATCCCTCCTCAGTTCCAGATGACGTGTTTGCGCCCAACTACATCTGGAAGGGTTCCTATGACTACCGCGGCAGGAAGCGCCCCATGACCCTGAGCATCACCAGCTTCAACGCCTCCTCCGGGAGAGTCAACGTCACGCTCTCCAACGCCAACATGGAACTGCTGCTCTCAGGTGGGAGGGGGGAGGAGGGGAGGGAGGGTGGGTGGGGGAGGAGGAGGGACGGGGAGGAGAAAGGAGGAGGAGCGAGGGAGGGAGGGATGGAGGGGAAGGAGAGGAGAGGGTAGGGGGGAGGAGGAATAATTTAGGGGAGTTTGTTTCGGGTCATCGTTGCCACTTTCCCACACTGATCCACTGCTTTCACTCCAGCTTTGGAGATAAAACAAGTTCTCCTCAAGTATTTAACAGCTTTTAAACAGTAATTACCTGCTCTGCTGTCATGGTTCCAGATGGTGGTGTTACGTTATGGTTGGAGGATAATTGCTGTGCCTGTTTGTGTGTTTATGTGTTATTGTCTGACCTCCTCTCATCTCTCCCTCTCTATAATATTTCTCAGCATAACCCACTCCATCGCTGTCTTGTGTGAAATATGAATCCAGTCTGACAAGTCCTTGATGGATTTTTTGTAATTAAAATAATAGTGCTTCTCTTTCCCTCTCACTCTCTCTCTCTCCCTCCCTCTATCTCTCGGTGTATATCTCTCTCTCCTTCCCTCTTTGCCTCCCTCTGTATCTCTCCCTCCCTCCATCTCTCTCTCTGTCTGTTAGCTCTGTCTTTCTTATCTCTCCTCCGCTGACAAAGCTGACATTGATTTACGTTGTCTAATTAATCTCTTAGATATCAGATTGTTCTTGAGTCTGCCCCGTCATTTCTAATTAGGAGAGAGAGATGGAGACAGAGCTAGGGAGAGAGAGATGGGGGGATGAGAGAGAGGAGATGGAGAGAGAGTGAAGGAGAGGGAGAGAGATAAAATAATAGTTGCTAGGGGAGAAAGGTTAAATCACCCTGTTAAACTATCCCCCCCCCCCCAGGTGTGTATAAGAGCCAGGAAGCTCGTCTGTTGCTGTTGATGTACGAGGTCAGGGAGTCCAGCCAATCAGCTCCAGGCAAGGTACAAGAGGAGACCTGGGCCATGGACGGCTTTGTAAGTCTTCTCCTCTTTTTTCCCTCCTTTTCTCCTGTCCTGTCTCCTCGTCTACTCTCCTTTTGTTTTCCTTGTTGACTGGCTGACTGTTTCCTGATGGTGTACCTGCCTGACTGTTTCCTGACTGTGTACCTGGCTGACTGTTTCCTGACTGTATACCTGCCTGACTGTGTGCCTGCCTGACTGTTTCCTAACTGTGTACCTGCCTGACTGTTTCCTGACTGTGTACCTGCCTGACTGTTTCCTGACTGTGTACCTGACTGACTGTTTCCTAACTGTGTACCTGCCTGACTGTTTCCTAACTGTGTACCTGCCTGACTGTTTCCTGACTGTGTACCTGGCTGACTGTTTCCTGACTGTGTACCTGGCTGACTGTTTCCTGACTGTGTACCCTGCCTGACTGTTTCCTGACTGTTTCCTGACTGCCTGTTCCCCAGGTGTCTGCTGAGCCAGATGGCTCCACCTACGTGTTCCAGGGTTTCATACAGGGTCAAGACTTCGGACAGTTTGGACTGCAGAGGCTAGGTATCCTACCACACTACACTCTGCTATACTCTCTACTGTGTTCTACTCTCTACTCTACTGTGTTCTACTTCTCTACTCTACTGTGTTCCTACTCTCTACTCTACTATACCCTACTCTCTACTCTACTATACCCTACTCTCTACTCTACTATACCCTACTCTCTACTCTACTATACCCTACTCTCTACTCTACTATACCCTACTCTCTACTCTACTATACCCTATACTCTACTCTACTATTCAATACGATCTACTCTCTACTGTACTCTGCTCCATACTCTTACTCTACTGTACTCTACTTTATACTCTGTCTTTTATGCTATACTCTCTACTCTACTATACCCTACTCTCTACTCTACCATATACTCTACTCTATACTATGCTGTACTCTCTACTCTATTGTACTCAACTCTATACTGTCTTCTCTATGCTCTACTCTCTACTTGAATATACTCTGCAGTAGCTAGATATCATGCTGGTTCTATCAGAGTCATGCTGTACCTGGATCTGACCCTGGTTCTATCAGAGTCATGCTGTACCTGGATCTGACCCTGGTTCTATCAGAGTCATGCTGTACCTGGATCTGACCCTGGTTCTATCATACGTCATGCTGTACCTAGATCATGACCTGGTTCTATCAGAGTCATGCTGTACCTGGATCTGACCCTGGCTTTATCAGAGTCATGCTGTACCTGGATCTGACCCTGGCTTCTATCAGAGTCATGCTGTACCTGGATCTGACCCTGGCTTTATCAGAGTTAGCCTCATAGCTGGAAGATCTACCCACACTACTGCTGATTTCATAACTAATGTTCTGGTTTGTGTGTGTGTGTGTGTCCAAGGTCTGAACATGTCAGAGAGTCACAACTCGGCCCCTCCTCCTCATGGCACCAACAGTAGTTCTGTTGCCATAGCAATCCTTGTGCCTTTTTTCGCCCTGATATTTGCAGGCTTCGGATTTTACCTTTACAAACAGAGGTGAGTTCAAACTACAGATACTTTATATACACTAAAAATACACCCCTACTGTTAGACCTAACAATCACTAGCAACTATTAAAGTGGATCTACACTCCAACACCTTTTTCCAAGTTAAACCCCTATGGTTACTACTGATGCATAGCTAAACTCATCTATCCTGGTCTTGATTCCAACAAATCTTTGCATAAGTGTTGATTATGATTATTAGGTGGTAAGTTCTGACAATTTTGCCTGTAGTGGTTCCAAAAATGTGAAGAACTTCAAGATGTAATAATGTCTTTTCGAGGTATTCTAACAGTTTACAGGGAGAGCTGGGTAGGATAATTGGTAATGTTCATGAATCACTTGGAGCATTTGAGCCCAGAATGAATATTCATGAAAACCTCCAACACCCACATAACCTTTCCCCAGCATTTACTGGAAATACAAAGGGGCACAAACTGTGGCGAGTCTTCTTCTGATTCTCCTGTTTGTGCCAACTTCGGTTCTTGTTCTGCTGTTTGCACTGACCTGCTCTCCGTCGCCCCCGCAGGACGACTCCCAAGACGCAGTACACGGGCTGCTCCGTGCACGAGAACAACAACGGCCAAGCGGCGTTCGAGAACCCCATGTACAACACCACCGCCAAGGCTGTGGAGGGCAAGGCCGTGCGCTTCGACCCCAACCTCAACACTGTCTGCACCATGGTGTGATGGTTTAACCCGACCTCCACCACGGTGAAACGGTTTAACCCAACCGCCCCCCCCCCCTGCCCCCGTCCAACACTGTCTACACATGGTGTCATGGTTAATGACTAACGTGATGCCGGCTAACGGGATGCTAGCTAACGCGAGGCTAGCTAATGCAAGGCTAGCTAACATGATGCTAGCCGACACGAGGCAAGCTAACATGATATTAACTAACAAGGGGCTAGCTAACATGATGCTAGCTAACGTGATGCCAGCTAACGTGACGATAGCTAACAAGGGAGTAGCTAACGTGATGCTAGCTAACAAGTTGTCTGATGAAATCCCCACCCTGACCCCCTCTTGATCCCCTGACCCCTCACCTGCAGGATTTTTTAAATACAAACCAGACAGACAGACACTTCCTGTCCCAACCCAACAATCAGACTCTATTGGTGGACTCTCGTACAGAGGCAGAGCCTGTGGAGATGGAGGCAGGAAGCCAGGGAGTGACTCTCTGATGATTAAAGCACATTTTTCAGGAAGGCTGACTGACTGACAGACAGACAGACAGATGGGGAGGAGGAGGAGGAAGAGGAGGAGGAAGAGGACTCTAAGAGAGTGAGGCCTCCTCCTTCACAGGTGACCCCCTGAACCCCCCCCCCCCTTCCCCCCAGGTCTTGGCAGCGGCTCGATGATGCGTTTCCTCTGCTGGGTCGTCCTGCACTCTGAGAGTGCTTCTACTCTCCTGCCACCCCGGGGGCTTTTATACCGTTAAATACCGTTAACCGTCCCCCTTCCCCCCGCAGTCTGGCCCCGGGAGCTTCATCAACTATATTTTTGTGCTATTATATTATCACTGGGAGCCGTTGCCAGGGGAGACGGAGATTATACGAAGAGTTTATAATAAAATGTATTTAAAATATAAAAAAGAACAATATGTTTCCAATAAACACTGTTCACGTGTCCCACACACAGAGGTATTTTTGGGTTCTCCTAGAAGCTCCTTCGAAGCGTTTTCATTTTATTTTTTGGGTTGTTTTTTATGAGAAACTACGATATCGCTAACTCAGCCCCACCCTAAGCTCCCTACGCACACACGTACACACACACACAGCACACACACAACACACACACCACATATTGTCCTGAAGAGAGCGAGACAGTCACAGGATAAACTGAATCAAATCTCTACACATGATCCTTCCTCTTCTCTCTCTTTCTCTCTCTCTGCACCCTTCTCTTCATTTTGCCTTTGTCTCTCTCTCGTCTCTCTCTCTCCATTCTCTCTATTCCCAGTCACACCAGTCAGGTATGGGGATCCTAGAGTCTAACTTTTCGATTTCTTAGGCTGCTGTCTCTCTCTCACACTCACACAAACACACACACTCAGACACAAACTACATTAGCAGAGTGAGCCTTTTTCATTTGTGGTAAATGAGTCTCCTGGTGTCCTCCTGTAATCAGAGCTGACGAGCAGCTGATGAAACCAGGGGCAACATAGTGGAGGATCTGTTTCAAAAGTATCCTCTCGTCTTATGGGGCATTAGGATCCTCATCGCTGACATCATCACCAGCCTTTAAACCAATGAGATCAGAGTTTGTTCCCGTGTGTCTCCCCACACCTCACGCATTGTCGTTATTTTGCACAACATTGTGTCTTTCGTAGTTGACACGGCACTCATTCGTTTACTTTTTTACTTAGTAGTGTTTCAAGATCCTCAGTTGTTGTTGATGTTGTTGATGTTGTTGTTGTTGTTGTTGTTGATGTTGTTGTGGCTCGTCCGGACACAGTGCCTACCAAAAACCATGTGACTCAACTCTGCTCCTCCTCTCTCCCCCGTCGCACCACACCCCTCACCGCACACACACACACAACTTCCTCCCACCACACACACACACACACACACTAATCCCCACCACATACCCCCCCGTTCTCCACGTCCTTCTCTAAAAGGGCCATGTGTTGGCTTTCTCGCTTTTCCTATTAATGACTGCAATAAGAACCCCATGATACCAGAAGGAGTGCCCTTCTAAGCCCCCCTCTCTTATCCCAATGCATTGAAAATATCTACAGTAAAAACAAGGAAAAACATGACAAAAATATGGAAAAACAAAGTTTTTTTTGTAAAGAAATATATTTTTATGAAGAAATTATTTGTAAAATGTATGACTCTATTATGTAAATTTTCAATGCAATGTAAGATTAAAAAAGGCTAATTGCTTTTGTAAAGTGTTGCCTGCTTGTCATCTGTAGCTACGGTGTGTCAGATGTGTGAATGGGAGCTTCAACACCTGCACACACACTCTGTCTCTCTCCCAGACACACACGTATTAATGCGCTGGTATTCACACACACACATGTACACACTCAGACACACACACATGAACAATCTCTCTCTCAAAGTCACACATTAACACACTGGGTCTCAGACATACACACATTACTGTAGCACTCTCTCAGACATACACACACACATTAACACACACACATTAACACTCTCAGACACACACACATTACTGTAACACTCTCTCAGACACACACACATTACTGTAACACTCTCAGACACACACACATTAACACTCTCTCAGACACACATTAACACCCCCCCATTAACACACCCCCATTAACACACCCCCATTAACACACACACATTAACACACACACATTAACACTCTCTCTCAGACACACATCACTCAGCGTGGAGCCCCCTGCTGTCTCTTAATCATTACTGGATGATTGACAGCTGGACTCTCATCAGACGCTGGGGAGAATCCACAGGATAGCTCTGAACACACACATCACACACATGGCATAAACACACACACAGCATGCACTTACACGTCATGCACACACATAATATACACACATCATACACGCACACACACACACATCATTCACACACATCGTTCTGAGAGAGGCAGTCTACGGATCCTGCGTCTTCCTGCATGTTCAACTGACCAATCAAAAACAGGACCAATCTGAGGGGAGTGGCCACGCGTCACTTCCTCTTCCCGTTCTGGTGACATCGTCGTCACGTAGTTGAGTGGTTTTTCCCACGCATCACAGAAAACAACTGATATCAGTGTTGTTACGGCAACCAGAGACCTGTTCCATAAAGCGAGATTACCGAATAAGCCAGGCTAATGTCAGTTTGTCGGACTAATTTCCAGTTGATTCGGTTCCATAAAGCCAGTTTAATGTAGTTCAAACTCAGTTACTATGGCAACTAATACTGCAAAACTAAACTCGGTCCGTGGCATTCTAGTTGTCAGGCTTAACGTGTGTTGTTGCTTAACCAGACATTCCTGTAACACTGACCCAATGGGAAAACGATGATTCACCACAGAATTTCTGGCATGATGCCATATTTAACTTTTTTTACCACTAGGGCCTTTCAGTACAAAATGTACATCCATTTAAAGAAAATCAACTTCAATAAATAACACATTTAGGTTAATGCA
Source organism: Thaleichthys pacificus (assembly GCA_023658055.1). Classification (NCBI taxonomy): domain Eukaryota; kingdom Metazoa; phylum Chordata; class Actinopteri; order Osmeriformes; family Osmeridae; genus Thaleichthys; species Thaleichthys pacificus. Next base: position 2,444,240 of record CM042861.1, on the reverse strand, counting down.
TTAAACACTGATGAACAATTTTTTTCAGAATGATACAAACTATAGCTTAAGTTTTACTTGGTAGTTTGTGAAATCAACGTTTAGGCTAAAATATGTGTCGATCTACATGACCCCAATGGAATGATCATAGCTACAACCCCAATTCCCAAAAAGTTGGGACGTTGTGTAAAATAAAAATAAAAATGGAATACAATGATTTACAAATCTCATTAACGCATGATGTTATTCACAATAGAACATATAAAACATGTCAAATGTTTAAACTGATGAAATGTACCATTTTAAGGAAAAAAGAAGGTCATCTTGAATTTGATGGCAGCAACACGTCTCAAAAAAGTTGGGACAAGGACATGTTCACCACTGTGTAGCATCCCCTCCTCTTTTAACAACAGTCTGTATCTGTCTGGGAACTGAGGAGACCAGATGCTGGAGTTATGGGAGAGGAATGTTGTCCCTTTTGTGATACAGGATTCTTACTGCTCAACGGTCCTGGGTCTTCTTTGTCATATTTTTGGAGGGTTTCACCTTTCTGGTGAAGGGTCTGGACTGCAGGCAGGCCAGTTCAGCACCCAGACTCTTCTATTACGAAGCCATGCATTTGTAACAGAGGCAGGATGTGGTTTAACATTGTCTTCCTAAAATACGCAAGGCCTTCCCTGAAAAAAGGGAAGAAAAAAAACTGAAAAAGTTTTAGAAGCAAATGTTGCTCCAAAACCTGTATTTACCTGTCAACATTGATGTTGCCTTTCCAGATGTGCAAGGCACCACCAGATTTTATAGGCACCACCATACCATCAGAAATGCAGGCTTTTGAACTGAGCGCTGATAACAAGCCGGTTGATCCCTCTCCTCTTTAGTCCAGAGGACGCAACATCCAGGGTTTCCCAAAATAATTTGACGTTTCAATTAGTCTGACCACAGAACAGTTTTCCCACTTTGCCTCAGTCCATTTTAAATGAGCTTTAGCCCAGAGAAGATGGCAGTTGGCATGTTTCTGGATCATGTTCACATGAGGGTTCTTCTTTGCATGATAGAGCTTAAATCTGCATTTATGGATGGCACAGCAAACTGTGTTTACAGACAATGAGTTCTGCAGGTGTTTCGGAGCCCATGCAATGATAATGATTTCCATTACAGAATCATGCCTGTTTTCTATGCAGTGCCTCCTGAGTGCCTGAAGATTACAGGCAATGATGATATATTCAAAGTCTTCGCAATTTTCCGTTGAGGAACATTATTCTGAAAGGGTTCCACAATATGTAGATGCAGGTTTTTGCAGATTGGTGAACCGTTGCTCATCTTTACTTCTGAGAGACTCTGCCTCTCTAAGATACTCTTGTTATACCCAATCATGTTACTGACCTGTTTGCAATTAACCTAGTTAGTTGCTAAATGTTCCTCCATCTGTTTATTTTTTGTAACACTTTTAAAACAGCCTTTTATTGCCCCCGTACCAACTTTTGAGACGTGTTGCTGCCATCAAATTCAAAATTACCTTATTTTTTCCTTAAAATGGTACATTTCATCAGTTTAAACACTTGACATGTTTTATATGTTCTATTGTGAATGACATAATGAGTTTATGAGATTTGTAAATCATTGTATTCTGTTTTTATTTTGATTTCACACAACATCCAAACTTTTTTGAAATTAGGGTTGTACATAAATCATATACAATTGCAAAAACAAACCTAAATCCATGCCTCTATCCTCCATTTCCCCAATACAAAAACTATGTTAAAAAGTTATTGTTGGTTCAAGTTAGGTTGGGACTTTAATCCTAGCTTTGTTGAGCGGCCTTTATGGAAGAGGCCCCTGGTCTGCTCTATCCCTAAGATAGCAGGAGTAGATGTGTTGTCCAGACGAAAGCACCCTGCCTTCATCTTTATCGTCTGTTATAGGATCACGCACCATGATGCTCTCTGTGTGTGAGTGTGTGGGGGATTAAGTGTGTACATCAGTGCGTGTGGTCGTTTGTGTGTGTGTGTGTGTGAAGGGAGCTGGTAGAAGCAGAGATCATATTAAAGTTGTGTATTAAAGAGTGCACAGTCCCACACCTCTCCTCAGATTACTCTACCCCGGGGATGGAGGGAGGGAGAGATAGAGGGACGGAGAGGTGGAGGGGTGAAGGGAGGGAAGCAGAGAAAGAGGGGTGAAGTGAGGGATGGATGGAGGGATAGAGGGATGGAGGGGTGGAGAGATGGAGGGATGAAGGGAATGGAGGGGTGGAGTCGAGCAAGTGAGGAGAAGAGGGAGAGGAGGAGAGAAGAAGAGGAGGGAAGGGGAGAGGAAGATTGGAGCAGTGATGAATCCATCTTCGAGGACAGATGAAGAAGAGGAGAGGATGAAAAGGAGGAAAGGAGAACAGCTGGATGGATATGGATGGAGAAGGGAGGGAGGGAGAGAGAGAGAGAGAGAGAGAGAGAGAGAGAGAGAGAGAGAGAGAGAGAGAGAGAGAGAGAGGGCTCATGCTACCATGGCGATGAAAGGAACCAGAGGAGCTCAACTCTTTTTGAGAACTGTGCATGCACCTTTCTCTCTCTCTCTCTCTCTCTCTCTCTCTAACCCTCTCTCCCTCCTTTATTCTCTCTTTCTCCCTCCCTCAACATTTCTCTCTTTCCTTCTCTCTTTCTCACTTATTCCCTCCCATCTTCTTTATTTCCGTCTCTTTCAATCATTCTGTCACACACACACACACACAGAGAGGATTCTCCTGACTATTGAGACAGCATGGTGGAGATCAAAGCAGGGGTGATCTGGGTGATTGTCCTGAGAGGAGAGCAACCCCCCACAGCTTGGCTGAGCACTTGTCAGGCCTGGTGCATGTGAGAGTGAGTGAGTGTGTGTGTGAGTGAGTTTGTGTGTGAGTGTGGGTATGTGAGTGTGGGTGTGTGAGTGTCGTTGTGTGAGTGTGTGTGAGTGTAGATGTGTGTGGGTATGTGAGTGTGGATGTGTGTAAGTGTGTGTGTGTATGTGTGTGTGTGGGGGGGGGTGCGTGTGGATGTGTGGACTGTGGGGGGGGTGATTGGTGGGGTGTGGGTGTGTATGTTCTCTCCCCCTCTCTCTCTCTCTCTCTCTGTCCAGCCTTTCTCCCCCCTTTGCGTTCCATCCCTCTCTTTCTCTCCACTCTTCCTGCTGGCTGGCGCTACCGCAGATTGGAGCTTCTCTCATGGCCGCCCCCACCACTCCGTTGCAGATGGTCCCCACCCCCCCACCCCCCCCAACCACCCCCCGCCCCCCCGGTTTCCCCGTTCTCCTCACCAGCTGCCGAAATCTGACGCTGTGATGAGGCTCCTGTCATCCGCGTCTCTCCCCACGCGCGTGTGAATGGAGGAGGAGCAGAGAGAGGAGGGCGAGGGGAGGAGGAGAGAGGAGAGAGAGAGGGGAGGAGGGAGAGAGGAGAGAGAGAGGGGAGGAGTAAGTACCACAGGGAGGAGGAGAAAAGGCTGAGAGAGAGAGAGAGAGAGAGAGAGAGAGAGGAGAGAGAGAGATGAGAGGAGAGAGAGAGCGATGCAGAAGAGAGGCACGAGAGAGAGAGAGAGAGAGAGAAGAGAGAAGGGAGAGAGGGAGGGAGGGAGGGAGGGAGGGAGGGAGATGGTGTGATAGATGGGGGGATGGAGAGAGAGAGAGAGATGAGAGAGAGAGATGAGAGAGAGAGAGAGAGAGAGATGAGAGGAGAGAGATGGTGTGATAGAGTGGGGGGGAGAGAAGAGAGAGAGAGAGAGAGAGAGATGAGAGAGAGATGAGAGAGAGAGAGAGAGAGAGAGAGAGGAGAGAGAGAGAGAGAGAGAGAGAGAGATGTGAGTGAGTGAGTGAGTGAGTGAGAGATGGACTGAGAGAAGCTTTGAAGTTTCTGACTATTGTGTATCAAGGTGACTTTCCTTTCCGCACAGTGAAGCATTGGATTCTGGCGTATGTGTGTGATGGATGCCTTGCCTGCGTGTGTGTTGGTGTGTGTGCATGTGTGTGTGTGTGTGTGTGTGTGTGACATTGAGGGCAATGTGTGGGGATGAATGGGTGCCATCCTGCCAGCCACCAGCCTCATATGACACTCTGATCACTTTCAATTAAAGTGAAGCAGTTCCCTTGTCAAGAAGAGGGTAATAGAAATGCATATGCTCTCTTACTTTGATTCCCACCACTTACACACTCACACACTCAAGCGCACGCACACAGGCATCCATCACACACACACACACTCACACACACCCTGAAGGTAATATGATGAGAATAGATGGTGCCCGCCCATACATTTAGGAGCACAGATGTGATTTATCTTAGATACTGAGTGGACGAAGGTGCTGATGTCATTAGGATCAAAGGACGAGACAAGGGTATCATGCAGGATACACACACATACTGACATACATACATAGCCACACACACAGCTACACACGCAAAACACACGCACACACACAGCTGTCAGACTGTCGGTTTGCTGGGGTCTCACTGCCAGACACACAGAGAGACATATTTGTCTGTTGCTGTTGATGTTGCTGTTGTTGTTGTGGTTTGGATCAACACTAGAGTGATGGGGAGTGTGTGAAACTGTCATCTGAGTTCATTAGTTTGGCAGTCAATGTGTTTGCTTTGTTCATGTTTTCAAAGTTCTTTAGGTGGTCCAGCTTCTCCCCTGGCCTCAGCCTCTTCCACAGCCTCTTTCTCCCAGTCTGCCTCTCTCAACCTCAGCCTCTCTCCTCCAGACTCTCCTCAAGCCTCCCTCCACCAGCCCTAGGATCTCTAGCTGAGCCTCGTTCCCCCAGCCTCTCTCCCCCCAGGCTCTCCCCCCGGCACCAATCTCTCTCCCCCAGCCTTTATTCCCCAGTCCCGGCCTCTATGCCCAGCCCCAGCCTCTCCCCCAGCCTCTCTCCCGCCAGCCAGGCTGCTTATTCATTCAAGCAGCTTCTCTCCTCTCTCTCCGCCAGCCTCCAGATCAGGGTTTTTAAGCAGAAAATCAATAACTGGTGGTCTTCATTCCCTCCCTGCCTCCCTCCTTCCATCTCTCTCTCCCTGTCCTCATTTCTCCCTACTCACATCTATCTCTCTACTCCCCTGCCTCTCTCCCTCCCTTTCTCCCCTCTCTGTCCTCATTTTTCCTAACTCTCACACCCCTCCCGGTCTCTCGCGCTCTCCCTCGCTCTCCTTCTCTCCCTCTCCTCGCTTTCTCCACCCCTCCCTGCCTCTCCCCTCCCTCTCTCCCTCTCCTCTCTTTCTCCACCCCTTCCTGTCTCTCCCCTCCCTCTCTCCCTCTCCTCTCTTTCTCCACCCCTCCCTGTCCTCTCCCCTCCCTCTCTCCCACTCCTCTCTCTCACACCCCTCCCTGTCTCTCCGATCTCTCTATGCCCCTCCCTCTCTCCTCTCTTTCTCCACCCCTCCCTGTCTCTCCCCTCCCTCTCTCCACTCCTCTCTCTCACACCCCTCCCTGTCTCTCCCCTCTCTCTATGCCCCTCCCTCTCTCCTCTCTCTCACACCCCTCCCTGTCTCTCCCCTCTCTCTATGCCCCTCCCTCTCTCTCCCTCTCTCCCCCTCCTCTCTCTCACACCCCTCCCTGTCTCTCCCTCTCCCCTCCCTCTATGCCCCTCCCTTCTGCTCCATGCTCATGTTTCTGTAGTGTACTCTGTGGGTGTAACTGTTCAACAAGAAGCACGTGCTGAGTATGTGGACACACACACACAGACACACACACACAGAGACTACAGAGGACTACAGTGCTGGTGCACAGGAAACACCTGTACAAAGTGTTCAAGGCTTGGACTGATCCAACACACTTACCCCCTCTGTTAGAGGGGGGGGGGGGGGGGGGGGAGAGAAGGGGAGGGGAGGGGAGAGGAAGGCAAGGAGAAGGGGCAGGAGAGGGGGGGTGATGGTGATGGGGGATGGTGAGGGTGGAGGCTGGGTAGAGGGTGGAGGGAGGGAGGGTTTGTTTATATGGTGAGGGTGAAGGGTGAGGACAGTGGATGGAGGGAGGGAGGAAGAGAGGGAAGCGAACACTTCCTGCTCAGTAAGCCTGTATCTAATCGAAAAAAATATTAGATATAAACAAAAACATAATTTAAGAATTCTTCCCTCTTATAAGAGGAAGTAAACGCCTATTGCGAAGAGTCGCGCTACCCACACACAATAGTGAACGATCGACTGTTTTCTCCGGACTAGTTTTAAACTGTAGAAAGTCTCCGCGGGGGGCTGTGCGTGGGCTGTCTGAGACGTGGAGCGGTAGCGCCATCTCGTGGTCAGGAATATTCAGTTTTGTTTCGTACGGTGATGGTCCATCTGCGCAACCGCAGTTAGACACTTCCCCAAAGACTCGACCAGGAACCCAATCGCGGAAGTGATCTGACAGCTTCTCCATGGCACGCGTCTAGCTCGAACAGTATATGGATTATTGGGATGATTTTCAAGACAAACCGATCTGCGTAAGGGGTATGGATGTTTTCGAATGGAAATTTGACCCGTTAGCGAAATGAAGGGACCGGGGCGTTAAAATGAGCGGTAAATAGCGGGACTAGCTAGCCTGCAGGACCAAAGTATCCAACTCACACAGCTGCAAGCGACTCCGCAGCTATGAGGCAATCCAGTAGTATAGCAATGAGACAGTCCCGATAATCTGCTTTCAAATTTTATTTTATTTTTGTCTGGTACCAGTCTGTCGTCGCATTTGTTTTGTGTTTACTTGGGTTTAGCTTTGCAGCTAGCTCGGTAAGCTAGCCACGCCAGCCGACCTGCCCGTCCGCCAGAATGTTTCAGAAGACGTCATTCACCACCCTGATCGTCGGGGTGTTTGTAGTCTACGTGTTGCACAACATGTTGGGTAATGTACGGTATCGTTTATACTAAACCGTGCGACAACCCGCGAGGAGAAAACTGCATCCTTCCGTTTCTTGCAGAGAAGCCTCGCCTCCAGGTAATTTAAATAACGTCTAGCTAGCCTTGTTTGCAGAATGCCTGGTAGTCTGGACGTTTGGGCGCATGGTTTTGACATCTGCATTCCTCTCCTCTACACTCCTTCCCCCCCCTTTTCTCCTCTCCTCAGTTGAGCATCTACACGTCTCTGCGCCCCAACGCAGACGGGGGCCACAACCTCATATTAAAGGCGGACGACTTCGATGTCAGCGCCAAGTTTGAAAGGTAAACCTTGGACGATGAATATGGACCACAAGCTAGCTCAGACAGCCCGGAAATATTTTTTATTTGCATAAGTTGACCGCGTCCGATGCCCGAGCAAGGTTTATTCCAGTACACAGCTGAGCTATTACAACTGTTAAAACACTGTAGCTATGTTGATGTGGCCATTTGACCTACAATTTGGCACCTAAAACGGTAGTTTTTGTTTTTTAATACAAGTTAGTGCAGCCAGGCCTCCAACATTAACGGGGACAGCGAGCCCACATTGTCCAGCTGTGGTGACGTGTGCTTGTGTTTAGACAGGACGCAGTAGTCGACCCTATCTGCGGTGTCCATCGATGATCAACGTTAAACAAACAAGCAAGGCAGAAGCGCAATAATGACCAGAAATTGTCAGCATTGGGAACTTCAGTACACTGATTAAAATAACTGAAACTTAAAAACGTTCAACTTGCTAAATCATTTCTCCCCTCCCGCCTCTCCCCGCCTCCCCTCTCCCCTCCAGGATAGTGAATGTAACCCTTCCTAAGAAGACCAGGAACAATGGGACCCTGTATGCTCTGGTGTTCCTCCACAAGCCGGGCGTGTCTCCGTGGCAGGACCCCAGACAGGTGCACTTTGTGGCCCAGCTCACCACCTACATGCTGCCCAAACCTGCGGAGGTCAGCCTCATCTCAGGAGACGAGCAGGTTAGTGTCCTACCTAGGGTCCTAGTACACTAGCTCACCACCTACAAGCTTGCCAAGTGTACAGGTATTGTGAAATATTGTTTTGTTTTGTGTGTAACGTCTCTTTATATTTCAGTTTCAGAAAAATGTCCTGTTGATCTATTACAGTTTACAAAAATAACCTTGCGTGTGTGTGTGTCTCCTGTGTGTGTGTCTCCTGTGTGTGTGTCTCCTGTGTTTGTGTGTGTGTGTCAGGTGGAGCAGCAGAACCAGAAGCCCCCAGCATTGACCCCGCCTCAGACCTTCCTGTTTCTCACTGGCGCTCCCGCCTCACCCTCAACGTGGTCGATGACCACTTCCTGTTCGACAAGGAGTCCCTCCCCAGTGACGTGCACCGCTACCTCAGAGTGTAAGAGGCATGCGCACACACACACACACACTAAGAAATGCATGCCCATATGCACACACACACCCATGCACACACCCATGCACACACACACACACATGCACACACCCATGCACACACACACACACATGCACACACATATACCAGGATGTGCAAGTGCAAAATTATTTTGTGTGTGTGTTGCAGGTTTCAGAGTGGTCGCAGAATGGTCTACCTGCCCCTGCTGTTTGTGGATGAGCTGAGCAACAGAGTGAAAGACCTTGTGGTACGTTAGCCTGAAGCCTGTAACGATGGCACCTAGCCTGTGTCATTACATGCATATAGCAGTTAGCGATAGCATGTAACCATTAGCCTGTAGCTATGGCACATAGCCTGTATCATTACATGCATTTAGTAGTTAGCCATAGCATGTAACCATTAGCCCCAAGCCATGCTGCCTAGCCTCACAGTGGAGATAGAGCCCCTAGTTTTTAATATCTGGGCCTTCAGTTTAGTGAGATAAGCCAGCTAAAGTGGAACTAAACTTCATAAGCACATTTTTCAGTTGAACTCTTTTGGTTGATGCTCACTCATGGTTAAACTCCTCAATCCTGGTCTTGATTGTGATTCATCTGAGCAAAAGTGTTTCTTTAGATTATTTGTTAGGAAGTCCTGGGTTTATCCCTAGTGGTCAAACGTGTATGGGCCCTGTTCAGGTCTCACTCCAAAGAGTGCTTAGTCACACTGCCTGTTCTTTAGCTCTGTGTGCTAACCAACTCCTAGTCTTTAGCTCACTGCTAAACCGGTGTTGGTGTTGCAGGAGATCAATGGCAGCAGTGTGGAGTTGCCCCTCACTGTGGCGTACGACACCATCTCTCTGGGAAGACTGAGGTTCTGGATACACATGCAGGATGCTGTCTACTCTCTACAGCAGTTTGGTAGGACACGCGCACAGAAACAGACACGCACACACACACAGATGAACAAAGACACACACACACGGACACAGATGAACATAAACACACACAGACACAAACAGACAGAAGGGAGGAGTGTGTAGTAGCAAACCGTCGGTTGTGTTTCAGGGTTCACGGAGAAGGATGCAGACGAGATTAAAGGCATCTTCGTAGACACAAATCTCTACTTCCTCGCTCTCACCTTCTTTGTAGCAGCCTTCCATGTAAGTGTGTGCGTCTTAACCAGTTGGAGTAATCTGCTGTGCCTGTCTGCGTCGTTCCGAGATCAACAAACAGCCATCGTCCTGTTTGACAATGACTACTTCCTGCTTCCTGTCCAGCTCCTGTTTGACTTCCTGGCGTTTAAGAACGACATCAGCTTCTGGAAGCAAAAGAAGAGCATGGTGGGCATGTCCAGCAAGGCAGGTGGGTCAGCCAACCAATCACAGTCCTTGCTTCTGGACGTGGTCATCCGTCTCTAGTAGACCATGCAGTTCCAAATGAAATGATTGGCCGTTGAATCGCAAAGCTAATGAGTCAATGGCTATGTACTTGGGTGTTTTGTGTGGGTGTCATAGTAACCACTTTGTTTTGTCATTGTTGTCCCAGTGCTGTGGAGGTGCTTCAGCACCATAGTGATTTTCTTCTACCTGTTTGATGAACAGACCAGTCTACTGGTGCTCATCCCTGCTGGAGTAGGGTCCATGATAGAGGTACACACACACACACTCTCAGACACACACACTCAGGAGGTGTATCTAGTATCTGGGCAGTGAGCCCAAGGTGGATTAGTGTTGGCCAGGTATCAGATGCAGACAGATTAACTCGAGATTAACTGCATCCACACGAGACATAATCCCTGCTCTGTACCTCTCATAATCCCTAGTGTCCTAAACCCCCACAGCCATAATCTCGTATCATCTCATAATCCCGTCACATTAGCATTTTCCTCTCTGTGTGTGTATGTGAGTCCAGGTGTGGAAGGTGAAGAAAGCGCTCAAGATCCAGGTGTTTTGGAAAGGACTGAAACCCTCCTTTCTGGTAAATAATCTCTCTCTGTCTCTCTCCCTCTCTGTCTGTCTCAGTCTCCATCCCTCTCTGTTTCTCTTCTCCCTTCCTTCCTTCACTCCTCCCCTCCCCTTCTTCTGGGTTCTGGGTTGTATCCTTTCATTCTACTCCCCTCTTTCCCTTCCTCCCTGGTGTGGAGGCCTGTGATTGGTCCAGACAGTGATGATGCATTCTGTGTCTCCACAGTTTGGGAAACTGGACGAATCAGAGAGAAGGACTGAGGAATATGATACTCTGGTACGAGTCATGATGCTACACACACACACCACACCACACACACACTCCACACACATGCGCACACACACACACACACATGCACACACTCTACATATACAGTACATACACAGGCACACACACAAACTCACACCCCCACACACATATACAGGCACACACACACACACACATGTATATGCACACATGCCTAGGCGGACAATGTGTAACCCAGGTGTGTGTTGTCTCCCCAGGCCATGCGATACCTGTCCTACCTGCTCTACCCCCTCTGTATTGGAGGGGCAGTTTATGCCCTGGTCTTCCTCAGATACAAGAGGTACACGCACACACACTGGAATACACGTACACACTGGAACATACACACTGGGACATGACATACATGCATGCACACACACACAGAGAGAGAGACACACACTGGGACACTCACTCCTCTCCTCCTCAGTGACAATGTCTACTCTGTCACATATTGTGCGCGTGTCTACTCTGTGTGTGTGTGTGTGTTTTATTTATCTGTGTGACAGATGTGATGGTAATAAACTCTATTATGTGCATTCCTCTCTTCCAGCTGGTATTCTTGGCTAATCAACAGTTTAGTCAACGGTAAACACATAAACACACAAAGACATAAACATACACAAAAATACACACGTAGAAACACCCGCTCACACACACACATACACTCATACAACAGACGTTGATTATGTGCAGGCTTCTGCCTAGCTGGTCTCTGACAGCTGGTGTGTGTTTGTGTGTGATGTCACAGGTGTGTATGCATTCGGGTTCCTATTTATGCTACCTCAGCTGTTCGTCAACTACAAGGTACATCAGCCACCCACTGTGTTATGCAACATCATGCTAATGCTAGCTCAACCATCACTTCTGTTATGCTACGTCATGCTAATGCTAACTCGGCCATCCTCTTAACTGTATTATGCTACATGATGTTAATGATAGCTCAGTTATGCACTTACTTGTGTTATGTCATGCTAATGCTAACTCAGCCATCATCTTAACTGTATTACATGATGTTAATGCTAGCTCAGCTATGCACTAACTTGTGTTATGCTACATCATGCTAATGCCAGCTCATATTGACTGGTTAATTGGAACTGACTTGTTTTTCTTCTCCAGTTGAAGTCTGTGGCTCACCTTCCCTGGAAGGCCTTCATGTACAAGGTGAGCGGAATACAACATACCTCAGGCCAGTTCAGACGTCATAGTTTGTGCAACATCCAGTTGTTGACGCAGTATTGTTGTCACGGTAACGGTTCGGCATGGTTCCCCCCAGGCTTTCAACACCTTCATCGATGATGTATTTGCCTTCATCATCACCATGCCGACGTCCCACCGGCTGGCCTGTTTCCGAGACGACGTGGTCTTCCTCATCTACCTGTACCAGAGATGGTAACACACACACACCTCTTCTACCTGTACCAGAGATGGTAACACACACACACACCTCTTCTACCTGTACCAGAGATGGTAACACACACCTCACGCAGATCTCCCTCCCCCAGGCTGTATCCGGTGGACAAGACCAGAGTGAACGAGTACGGGGTGTCGTATGATGAGAAGACCAAGGGGAAGGACCACGAGGATTAACAGCAGAGATGATACCAGGAGAGATACCAGGGTGACCAGCAGCAGCAGCGAAGCCCTACACCCCCCTCCTCCTGGAGCATGGGGACCATGTCCTGCCCTCAGGGGACCACAGAGTACTGCTGCAGTCCATCTATCCTTCAATCCCTCCATCCGTCCCCCCCTCTCTCTACCTATCCTTCCCTCCCTCTTTCCATCTATCCCTCCATCCATCCTTCCATCTATCTCCCTCCATGTATCCATCCCTCCATCCCTCATAGCCCCCAGATCCCCACCCGGCCTTCCCCAGCCACTTCAAACCTCACAACCTCCATCTGCCTGTCTTCACCAGGATCATGAAGCTGCATGTCAGAATGAGGACTGATCTTGTCTACCTTGTTACAGTGTTGACACATGAAGGCCATGACGTTATGGTGCCAAACGTGGGACTGCGATGTTTGACTCTGAACTCTACCCTGTGTTCTCTGTGTCAGTCGAACACCTTCCATAATATTTGATATTGATTATGAAATTATGAACTTTTGTTTTTGTGTGTAAAATTGTATAAATATGACTTCAGGAATAGTATTAAAAGGGACCAGACGATGAAGTGTTTTGATTTTATCTGGAATTATGGAAATTAATTAACAATTTTTTTTGTTGGAACAAGGATGAAATTTAAATATAATAAAATGTCTGGTTGGTTTAAAAGTCCTGAAGATTGGTGGTGTGTGGTAGGGTGGGGTGTAGTGAAGACTGGTGGTGTGTGGTAGGATGAGTACCAACACACCCTGCTGTTATCCTCTCACAACATCACTATCTGCATACAGGGTAGGTGTCTGGTTCTACCTGTTGGTTTGTCTGGGCAGGGCAGGGGTGGATGGGGTGGAGATGGCTGGAGGTAGGGTAGATATGACGGAAAGGCTGGGATCTAGTCAACCTTTCTGACGGCTAGCCAGTCAACCGGTCTTCCAGCCAACCAGCCGGTCGTCTACCCCAGAACCATGGACTTGATCCCTGCTGTCCTCCTTCTCTTCCTCCCCACAGGTAAAACATCTCTCTGTGACAGGTGAGACCTGATCTCCTTATCACAGCTGGATTGGGTCAGTGTTTTAGGAATCCAACATCCATACATTCATTAATACTTTCATGCTTCTGAATTATGATGTATATGATTTTTGAGTTGGATTGTCATCTTATGATCTAGAATTGTGTTTGTCGCACGTTTCTATTTTATTCATTTAGCAAATAATTTAATCCAAAGTGACATTCAATTTATGTGTAACATACATCCGAAAATCTATAATCTGAAGTGCATAGTATACTAATATACTTGTGGTGGTCAGAGTCAAGTCTGTATTTACCAGGCACAGTGCAAAGTCACCACATCTCAGCTACCAGGCACAGCACAACAATAGTACAATCTCATGCACTGCTAAGTGTTGCTCTCAGTGCCCTTGGTTTCATGTGAGATCTGTTACTGAAACTAGGCTGGCCAGAACCGGCCAGACCAACCAGCCGGCATTCCAGCTGTGTGCAGAGTTAGCTCACCAAGCAACACTACACACACACGCACTTCTGATGTCATCACTCACACAGAGCAGTCTGGGGCAGGGCTGCATAACAACACAACAGCTCAACACAACAGAACAAATGTTGTAGGGAGTCAAATGTTATCTGCAGTTGTGATGACTATGTCAGGCATCACCCCTTCTCTTTGTGTGTTTGTGTCTGTGTGTGTGTCTGTGTGTGTGTCCACAGTTGAGGTGCTGAAGTGCTATGTGTGCAGCTCCACCAACTCCAATGAGGAGTGTAACCAGGCAACCCAGACCTGCCAAGCTCCCCTGGATACCTGCATGACGACCATAGACACCCTGAGTAATATACACACGCACACCTATATGTATATGTCACAATGTGTGAGGGGGATGTACGTACACACACACCCATATAAAAGCACATGTGCACAAATGAAACACACACACTTGCATGACTACCATAGATGCAGAGTATAGGCCTAATACACTCACACCTACAACACTCACAGAGAGGCGCAAAGAGAGACAGAGTGAGAGAGGGTCAGGAGTCAGAGCGAGAAAGAAAGAAAGGAGGGGGGGATTTGTTTCAGTAATATTTCCTGTACGTCTAGATGGAGTGAAGGCTATAGTGAAACACTGCTCGAGCGGCAGAACCTGCAAGGGAGCAGCGGCAGGCGCATCGGTGGACGCTAACGGGAATGGGAACCAGGTCAACTGCTGCTCCAGCAACCAGTGTAACGTGAATGGGGCCACTTCTCTCAAGACCCAGGCCCTTCTGCAGTTGAGTGTTGCTCTCGCTGTGTGCGTCCGGGCGCTAATCAACCTCGCATCAGGATAACGAGTGCCGACGGGGTTGTCTTGTTTTCGGTTAAAATAGAATAAAGGAGAATATATGCTATGTTCAACATTTATGCATAAAGCAGAGTGTAGCCTATGCTATATACTCCAGCTATGATTACCAAAATAAATGTATTTTGTTTAGCAGGTTCAAAGTATTACTATAAAGTACTATAAAACCTCTATGTATCAACATCAAAAGAAATGTTCTCACCATCAAATCCTTTTTTAAGATAGGAAATATTACGGCTTAGTTCATGGCTAGGTTTCATCATATTGCAAAAACAAAGAATGTTTAATTCAGACATATTTTACACAGTGCTTTATTCTTGCATGCACAGTTGTGCATTTTTTCATTAGGATTTTCTTTTACGATTTCATGTAAATCTTGCAGTGCATATAATTTAAAAAAATGTTAGACCCAATCACTGCAGTTGTTTTATGTTGTATAAGATAAGATAATCCTTTATTTGTCCCACAGTGGGGAAATTGCAGTTTGCAACAGTAGCAGGGTACAGAACAGCACTCAGAGTACAATTAAATAAATACGAAATATAAAATATACGAGATACAAGATACAGGGAGTTATATAAAATATGAAGATGAGGATATAAGGGTATACAATAATATAATAATATATAAAGTAAGTGAGAGGTAAGTGTGAGTTATCAAATCTTGCTATTAATCCATTAGATGGTGTGTGGTGGCTGCCGCTATGAATAAGTAATGAGTGACATATAGTCAAGTTATTGCACGTAAGAAAACATATTGCACGTAATTATTGCACGTAATTGCATAAATAAATACGTGAATATCTGACGGCAGCATGCAGGAAAGAAGGATCTGCGGAACCTCTCCTTCACACACCGAGGGTGAATCAGCCTATCGCTGAAGCTGCTCTCCAGAGCGGACAGTGAGTCCTGCAGGGGGTGCGACTCGTGATCCAGCATGGATGTCAGTTTTGCCAGGACCCGTCTGTCGCCCACCACCTGCACTGAGTCCAGAGGACAGCCCAGGACTGTATATAGGTCTTGCGGGTGACATGCAGGGTATCCGCGGGGTCTTAAAAAGTATTAAAAGTTGATGAATCAATTTTGGGAAAATTAAGGCCCTTAAAAGGTATTAAGAAGTCTTAATCACAATTTTATGAGGTATTAAATTGTGTTCAAGCTTTGTCCAAAGAGTTTGACTCCAAAAAGTATGCATGAATATATTTATTTTCCTCCCCAGTATGTTCCCACTAACAAAATAAAAATAGAAGTAGGCCTAACTCCCATCGCAAATGCCGCTAGCCTGTATCAAGGGTGAGCTTTATAGCTTGTATTTTGTTATAGTCTTAGTTTGTCTATGAAATGTATGAAAAAATTACGTGTTGGTATTTAATATAAAATTGTATATATGTAGTCTCTAGCAAGTTAGGAAATAATAGCTTGCCTTGAACTGTGTTTTTTACACATAAAGCATAAAGAGAATGCGATCTCTCTAAACATGTAGGCTATTTAAAGATTTGATTTTGTTTTCAGCCTGTACTTATGTATATTCGATATAAATGTGTTTATTAATACATGTTTATTAATTTATATATGTGTTTCTAAATATAACCTTCCAAATATGTGTCTAAACAAATAACTTTCAATAAAGCCTGCCTTCTGCAAAATGCTGACTATGGTTTGGGACAAAGTTATTTGCATAAACCACTCCCACAACCATGACGTATACGGACTATATGTAGCTACAGCCCGCCTTCACGCCTTCCCTTTCCGCCAACTCTCAGTGCAGGAAGTTAACGTGCCTAAGGTGCTTGGTTCTTCATCTGAAGCTAAGGCCCTCAATCCGGCGACTAGCACCGCTAAAATTAGGCATCCGACGCCCCAACTATAACCTCTAAACAGAAAGATGGCATCCGTATCCGAGCTCGCCTGTATTTACTCCGCTCTGATCCTCCACGACGATGAAGTCACCGTCACAGTGAGTCTCCTGATTGCCCGCTGAAAATAAACATGGCGGCCTGACGGGCCCACGATACTCAATGTAGCAGCGTGTCTCTACTACTGAAAGGATGGTCGTGTTAAAACTGTACATTGGGTTTACCAGTAGTAGCTCGCAAACGCCAAGGCCATTTGCTAATTACTTGTCAAAATGACTGATGTGTGCGAGGTGTGAAACGTGACCGAGTCAAACTTGTCAGTCGCTAGTTAGCAATGTAGCTACAGTCATCATGCCGGTAGGTTTGATAGTCACAATGCGTGAGTGAGTTGTTGAGGGCTGCAGTGAAATCTAGTCAATCAGACGTCCATGTGACGTTGATAACATCCCTTTGACAGTTTGTGTACTCGCTGGAGTTTGCTGTAAGAATGGGAATAAGCGCACTTGTTTTGCCGGTACAGGTTAGCAAAGCTAGGCGGTGCTTCACCGCACCATGTGCTGGATCGTGGTTATTTACAACTTGGTGACAGAACAGTTGACAGCAGATACCGGGTCACAATTCCAAATCCCCCCTCGCGTTGGTTAAAAGCACCTTCAAAATACATTTAATAACGCATTGCACTGTTGAGTTTCATTTATCTCAGGATAACCTAGACACTGAAATGTAACTTTAATAGTGAAGATAGTGGTAGCTGTGTGGATTGTTTGAGAGCATGATCCTAATGAACCTTGCCTTGTGTTTTCAGGAGGACAAGCTGAACGCACTGATCAAGGCTGCAGGTGTCACAGTGGAGCCTTTCTGGCCCAGTCTGTTCGCCAAGGTGAGGAGGGGATCAGGGGTAGATGAGGACACGGGGTGAGGGAGCAGGGGGGAGATGAGGACACGGGGTGAGGGAGCAGGGGGGAGATGAGGACACGGGGTGAGGGAGCAGGAGGGGAGATGGAGACACAGGGTGAGGGAGCAGGAGGGAGATGAGGACGCAGGGTGAGGGAGCAGGGGGGAGATGAGGACGCAGGGTGAGGGAGCAGGGGGGAGATGAGGACACAGGGTGAGGGAGCAGGGGGAGATGAGGACACAGGGTGAGGGAGCAGGGGGGAGATGAGGACGCAGGGTGAGGGAGCAGGGGGGAGATGAGGACACAGGGTGAGGGAGCAGGGGGGAGATGAGGACGCAGGGTGAGGGAGCAGGGGGGAGATGAGGACACAGGGTGATGATGCAGGGGGGAGATAGGGAGCAGGGGGTGTCCTGTCTGGCTGGGGAGATGGGGACACAGGGTGAGGTAGCAGGGGGTGTCCTGTCTGGGGAGGGGGGTCTCCAGGGTTAGGCCGAATCCCAATACTGTCTTACCCACTAGCCCTTAGTTTACCCCTAGCCCTTATGTCTCATAACTGAGGGGTAGGGGATACAGAGCCCTATGAAATGAGACGCCACTTGGTTACGTATATCGATGTCTCCAAAGCAAGTAGTGTTATGCACTGATATCAAATGAAATTTGTTTGAAATTCGCTGCCAATGGAGTTAAATTAAAACTGTAGACATGCATGGAGTCCATTCAAGACTAATCAGAGAAATGTGGGACTGTTGTGAAAATCAGCAATGTAACGTTAGAGCAGCGAACTAGCAATTTTTTAAAACTTAAATTCAGAACATGGTTGCAAATACATACGTACAGGACTGTAGAGCACAAAACAAGACTGTCGTAATTTTTTACAATCAATTATTTAAGCCGAAAATATTACATTTATGGGACTCTAGATGATCTGTCAACCATTGTTGCAGGTAGCGCAGTATTCACATACCCCTAGGTTTCAAGTAAGCTCCCGACCTTACTTGGTTTAAAGGGGTGTATACCCCTTCATCTTAGCCCTACCTCTAGCTCAAAAAGAGTATTGGGACACCACTAGCTCTCACGTGAACGTGCAAAACTAAGGGCTAGGGGTAAGACAGAGTATTGGGATTCGGCCTTAGTCTCCACGTGTCTCCAGGGCTAGTTTCCATGTGTCTCCAGGGCTAGTCTCCACGTGTAACCATGTCTTTGTCTGTCTCCAGGCCCTGGCCAGTGTGGACATCGGCAGCTTGATCTGCAACGTGGGCGCTGGAGGTGGAGGTGGAGCTCCTGCTGCTGCCGCCGCCAGTGCTGGTGGAGCCGCCCCTGCTGGAGAAGCCCCAGGTAATACACCCTGTCTAATACTACTGTATACACACTAGCCAGGTAATACACCCGTCTAATACTACTGTATACACACTAGCCAGGTAATACACCCGTCTAATACTACTGTATACACACTAGCCAGGTAATACACCCGTCTAATACTACTGTATACACACTAGCCAGGTAATACACCCGTCTAATACTACTGTATACACACTAGCCTGGGTAATACACCCGTCTAATACTACTGTATACACACTAGCCGGGTAATACACCCGTCTAATACTACTGTATACACACTAGCCGGGTAATACACCCGTCTAATACTACTGTATACACACTAGCCGGGTAATACACCCGTCTAATACTACTGTATACACACTAGCCGGGTAATACACCCGTCTAATACTACTGTATACACACTAGCCAGGTAATACACCCGTCTAATACTACTGTATACACACTAGCCGGGTAATACACCCGTCTAATACTACTGTATACACACTAGCCAGGGTAATACACCCGTCTAATACTACTGTATACACACTAGCCAGGTAATACACCCGTCTAATACTACTGTATACACACTAGCCGGGTAATACACCCGTCTAATACTACTGTATACACACTAGCCAGGTAATACACCCGTCTAATACTACTGTATACACACTAGCCAGGGTAATACACCCGTCTAATACTACTGTATACACACTAGCCAGGTAGTACACCTGTTCCACAGGAGTCATGGCCCAGGTAATACTGTTCCTTGGGCATTCAGTGTGTGAAGCAGAGGTCATGTCCTCGCTGTGCTAACTCTCCCTCTCTCTTCTGCCCTACAGCCAAGGAGGAGGAGAAGAAGGAAGAGAAGAAGGATGAGTCTGAAGAGTCAGATGATGACATGGGCTTCGGTCTCTTTGACTAGAAACGTTTTTGTAACAAACGAAAAATAAACAAGTTGGACTTAACTATACCTGGTTGAGTGTTACTAATGCTGGATGTAGTGTGTTTCCCAGGGCACTAGAGTGTTTCAGTGTTGTGCAGTGTTTCTCTGGGTTCTGGAGAGACATGCTCCATCAGCGTTAACATGGACATTTGGAGGAAAGGTTCAAATCGGGAGAAACATTAGAATACAATACAACTTTATTCATCTGATAGGCAAGTAGATCTTTGAAGTCAGTGTGGTTGAGCTCAGTGAAATATTTGGGTAAAAAAGTCAGAAATTCCATCTTGATATATAATTTGTAACAAAGCTGCTCAGCCAGAGGAACGATAACATATTTTATTAGTTAAAGGAACTGTACAGGTTATTCTTCCTGAGAATAATTTCTAGTCAGAATGCGGAGCGGTGTGGTGGTAGATTGTACTCATCAGGGCTGAGGTCACCTGAGGGCTCAGTCGGGGAGAGGCTGATGTCTGGAAATCCTTCATGTTTATTATGGGATGTCAATATTTCAGCTGAATACATATTTTCAGCTGCAATAGTAACATGCATATAAAGTATTTTGGTAAATTAATTGGTTAATATTGAGCCCTTCTGCCTAGTAACAAAGGTAACAAAACAGCCTAACCGTTGGTTGTTTGGCACGTTGTGATTGGTCAGCTCAATTGTGCTTCCTCCCACTGAGAAACAAGCCCCTCCCCCTTTAGTCCTAAACGAGATGGCACAACTTCCCAGAAATGCTGAATGCTTAAAAATATAGTTTATCTTCATATATTTACTATTAGTTAACTTAAAAAGTGGCATGTGACATTTTGTGTTTTGATAAAAAGTCAGTATTTTTGTTTCATCGTAATTCACTTGTGTGGAGGAGGTGCCTGAGTATACGTTGAATGCTAAAAAGAAAAGCGCAAAATACAGAAAATCAAACGGGTCTCTAATCCTAGTCCAGGTTAGGCAGTACACTATGACAGAACGGGACTAGGAGAGACTGGAACCCTTCCTAGGTTCTCTGGAGAACACAGTCCTTCGGGTTCCACCTAGCTCTCCTTGGGTTGTCAGTCCCTCTGGAAGATCCGGGGGGGGGGTCCGGGGGTCTCGGGATTACAAAAATAAACGTTTGTCACGAAGGAGACGCAGCCTAACAACGAGTAGAATGGTGGCTTTGAGGTGTGGGCGGGGCCAGAGGGCGCTAGTGCCACACCCTCAACAGCAGGGGGGGGGGGGGGTGTGACTGTCCCACAAGTGTCCAGGTCGATGAGCAGTCTGTCAATCTCAGCTGTTTCCTGGACGTCCCAGTGGTGACGGGGGGGGCGGGGCTAGTGAGGGTGAGTCTGGGCGGGGATCTTCAGCCGGGCCTGGTCGATGACGTCCAGGAGGTTCTTGGCGTCGACGGCGAGCGCGTGGGCGGCCGTCAGCATCTGCTTCTTGTAGTCCTGCTGCAGAGAGGTGAGCACGTACTGCTGGGCCAGCTTCATCTTGCTGATCAGCTCCGCCAGGTCAGAGTTCAGCAGCTTCTGGGCCATCTCGATCTGGAGGAGAGCAGGGAGGGAGCAACAGGTCAGCTCTCAGGGGGGATCGGGGGGCTGGCCATTCATTTTTCAACACTAGAAAGGATATTCTCTGCATGTCTATTTTATTCTTCTTCTTCTACCTATCCTTCTGTGATCTGAAAAGGGCCAGATGTGTGTGTTCATGTGAGCAGGAGTGTGTTTCTCCAGGTGTGTGTACCTCTCTGTGAGTGCTGGCAGGGAGCACAGGGATGGTCTCATCTACGGTCGCCAGCAGAGTCCTCAGAGCCAAACCCACCTCCTGTAGAGGGAGAGATGAAGACCCTCGTCTTAGAGCAGACTTTGATTGATTATTGATGGTCAGACTAATTCCTCAGCAGGGTTAGCAGGCCCTGGCTCCCTCCCCCCTCCCTCGTCTCCTACCTTCACCATGGGGATATATTCCTCAGGGGGGGCCGGCTGGATCTTACTGGACATCTCAATCACGGCCTTGACCAATCCCGTCACATTCTCATACACCTTGTCGTTAGAGCGATCCAGGTTGGCTGTGGGGGGCGGGCTTATCTCCTGCGGCTGAATCTAGGCCAATGAAGATACCACATTTGTCGCAGGTCAACCACCAACCACCAATAAGATCATGTCTGGTCATACTCAGGGAGGGAACCAAAGGGAGGTGCCTGGTGTGACCACTAGATGGCATTAGAAGATATGTTTATCGACATGGAAGAATAAGACCCTACAGAGTATTTCAGAGAGAGGTCCATCTAGAGAGAGGGGGATAGGAGAGAGAAGTAGGGAGACAGGGAGGTGGAGAGAGGATAGAGAGAAGAGGAGAGGTGGAAAGGAGAGGAAGAAATTGAAAGGGGGAGAGGAAAAGCGAGGGAGAAGTAGAAACGTCTTTGGTGAACAGTGTAATCTACAACTATAATCTACAGTAGTATGCTGTCATCTAAGGTAAAGTTAGTGATGGTAACTATGACTACAGCGCTACACACCCCTGACCCCAGGGGGAGGAGTCAACAGCAAACAAGCCCATGGTTCGAACTGATGAGGAACTTGGCTAGGATCTTAACAGTTTGATTGGTTAGGATTTTAATTTGATGAATTGGCAATCCAAATCATCCGAATGTGTTTTTGCTACCTGGTTGTTGACTGGTATTTCTATGGAAACATAGGCACAGTTTTACTGTTAAACCCCCCCCCCCCAATCCTTTAAGGTGGGGGTCAGAGCAACATCTAGTGGTCAGACTGAGAATGACACGAACAGTGCTTACCCTCCAAGGCTACACAGACAACAGGGGGGAAGGGGGGTGAGGGGCGGGGGGGGGAGCAGAACAGAGGAGGGAGTCAGCATTAGCAGAAACCAGGCATGCAGTGACATCAACCCAACAAGGAGCTGGGAATGAGAACTCGAGACCCTTTACGTGTATGGCTGTCTGGAATAGCAAGCAGCTGATTGGCTGGCTGGTAGGTATAGCCAGCCAGCAGCTGGTTGGCTGGTTACCTTGACTCCCTGGTTGTAGCTGTCCGCCGGGTTGAGGCTGGCCAGAGTGTTGGGGGCCCCCGGTCTAGGGGGCTTCTTAGGGGGGGCCACATGCTCTGGGGGGATCAAAGACACAGGTTAGTGTGTGTGAGTGTGTCTACATTGGTGTTTATCTGAGTGTGTGTTTCCATGTATGGCTGTGTTTGTGTGTGTGTGTGTGTATTTGTGTGTGTGCAGGCGAGTCTTACCTGGTTTTCCAATAGGCTGGTAGATGTGCTGGCTACCCATCTGAGGAGAGACGGAAACACATTAGTGCGTGTAGTTGTGAGTGAGTGTATGAGAGTAAGTGCGTGCGTGAGTGTGTACGCATGTGAGTGTGTGTGTGACAAGCAGAGAGCATCATGGGAACTGACCGTGTTAGTGGCGTCCTCCATGCTGCCTCCAGAGTTCCTGGACTCGAGCTTCTAACAACAACAACACAGAACGTTGTGTTAACTAACACACACACACACACACACACACACCCTCCCCCCCTCTCGTGTGAGACGTCACCTGGAGGTTCTCCTCCTGTTCCAGCCACCTCTGGTCCTCGTCCATCTGATGCTGCTGCTGGATCAACCTCTCCTCCATGAGCTGGGGGTGGCACACTCCTCCCTCCTGGGGGGGGGGGGAGAGGAGGGGGGGGGGTTGGTTAGGTTACAGTGATGATGAGGGTGTTCATGTGTCTAAGAGGAGCCTGGCTCAAAACGGTTCAGATTGACCAGCGACTGTTACATTTCTGTTACGATTCGTTTAGCAGGCGTTTTCCTCCAGAGCGGCACGCTAACAGAGAGGGGCACTAGGACGCTAACGCCATCCTACCTCCATGTTGGAAGACCACACGGGGGCGTCCTGGGGCCGGTGGGGGGACCAGACATCGAGGGGGTCCAGGAGAGAAGCCTGGTAGCCTCCCCCAGACTGGGGGGGCAGCGCATGGGGGCTGGGGTACCCCTGAAGGAGAGCAGAGAAGGAAGGGAGAAGAGAGGTGTCGAGGGGAGGAGAGGGGCAGTGATCAGATACAAAAAATTACCTATTTTTGAGCATGGATCTATTCTATTGAGCTATTGTCAACAGGCCATTCCACTCCCAGCACTCCAGACCAGAACCAGGAAGCTAGAGGAAATGTCTGCAGTCAGCCTGCTCCCTGAGGAGCCTGGAGAACTACTCATTTCCAACTTCGTCTTTCTTTTTCCGTCTCTCTGTGATTGTGTTGTGGTTGTGTGGAACCTACCTGGTGGTGGTTGTGCTGTCCGGCGTGTTGCGGGGTGGGGTAGAACCCTTCACTGGAGCGCGGACTGGGATATCCTGGTCTGCTGGGCTGGAGAGAGGAATGAGAGGGAGGAAGGGAGGGAGAGTGAGGCAGGGAGAAAGAGAGAAAGGGACGGTCAGGGATGGAGAGAAGAGGTGAGGGAGTAGAGATGAGGAAAGGAGAGAGGAGGTGAGGGAGGAGAGGAGGGGAGGAGGAGAGAGGAGGTGCTACCTTGGGAGGGGCCTCCTCAGAGCCTCCAGAGTCCCAGCTGACTGTGATCTGCCTCCTGATCTCTGTCCTCACTCTCTCCTGCTGCTGGGCCTTCTCCTCCTCTAGGATGGTGCTGCTCACACACACACACACACACACACACAGAGGCATATATACACACACTTATAAATCATCATCATCACACACACACACACACAGAGGCATATATACACACACGTATACATCATCATCATCATCACACATACACAACCCCTCCCCACACACACACACATATCCACCCCCACCTGAGTTGGGTTTTGAGCTGGGTGAAGCGGGGTCTCTTGCTGGGGTCGTAGGACCAGCACTTGGTCATGAGGCTATAGAGGGTGGGCGGGCACTGCGGCGGCATGGCCAATCGCTCGCCGTTCTCAATCCGACCAATCACGTCGTTGTTCTTCACCCCCTGGAAGGGCTTGATGCCGTACATGAGGATCTCCCACACACACACACCTGGAGAGAGAGGAGAGGTGAGCACACACACACACACCTGGAGAGAGAGGAGAGGTGAGCACACACACACACACCTGGAGAGAGAGGAGAGGTGAGCACACACACACACATCTGGAGAGAGAGGAGAGGTGAGCACACACACACACATCTGGAGAGAGGAGAGGTGAGCACACACACGCACATCTGGAGAGAGGAGAGGTGAGCACACACACACACCTGGAGAGAGAGGAGAGGTGAGCACACACACACACATCTGGAGAGAGAGGAGAGGTGAGCACACACACACATCTGGAGAGAGAGGTGAGCACACACACTCACCAAACATCCAAACGTCGCTGGCTGAGGTGAAGCGTCTGAAGTTGATTGACTCTGGGGCCATCCATTTGATTGGCAGCTTGCCCTTGGAGGCTAGAACGAGGGGGCGGGGTTAGAAAGACAGGTACACTGGTGATACACCACCACAGACAGGAAGCACAGTAAACTTCCTGTCTGTGTACTTCCTGTTATAGTACTAGGATCAATATATTAAGGATAAGACACATCGATTGATTATACTTCCTCAAAACAAACACGTCTCATGGGTAAACAGTTGATGTGTATCATCCTTCATATTTGACCCTAGTACTCTCTGGTAGTATGGGTATTGAGACATACTACATTGTTTTTTAGCATTCTACATAATTTTGTCATCTGGGTACTGGTGCACCAACTGACTTGTTTTGGTGGCAATCACCAACATTAAGTAACCAAACAGAGACTTCACTCCTCCTTCTCCTTTTATCTTGGTAGTTGTTTACCTTTGTAGTAGGAGCAGTCCTCCATGTAGCGAGATAGACCAAAGTCTCCGAGCATCACACAGTCTACGGAAGCTACCAGAACATTCCTGGCAGCAATGTCCCTGAGGAGACACACACACACACACCTTCAGTTGACCTGATAATATACATGTGGTACATTGGACAAACACAGGCAACATAACAACAGGGGGGGGGGGTGTCTGTGAGCGTGTGTGTCTGTGAGCGTGTGCGTGTGTCACCTGTGTACGAAGCGTTTGCTCTCCAGGTAAGCGAGGGCGGTGCTGAGCTGGTAGGAGAACAGGATGAGGGTGGACAGCTCCAGACTGTACTTCCTCACTTGCAGGAAGGAGCGCAGCTGCGGACGAGAGGAGAACACCACTGAGACCTCCCGTCTCTCTGTCCCGCGCAACAGGAAGCAGCGTCGGGGCGCTCCGAGGTCACTTCCTGTGCGTCACCTACCTCCCCCAGGGTGCACAGCTCCATGATGATCCACACAGGGTTCTCCGTGATCACGCCAATCAGCTTCACGATGTGGGGGTGGTCGAACTGGCGCATGGTCACTGGAGACACACACACACACACACACAGGTGAAACACGGAGGAGAGAGAGGCGTGTGTCGGGGTGACAGGGTTTGAGGGCTCCGGGACTCACGTGCTTCCTGGAGGAACTTCTCCCTCACGCTGTCGGAGGTGCAGTTCTTACACGTCTTGATGGCCACAGACAGAGCTGGATCCTCCTGAACCACAACCACAACACCATGCAGGGTTACACATGGAGATGACATCAGCAACATCATCAGTATCAACAACTCCAAGATGCAGTTTCATTCATGTGGAGGTGTCGTCAACACCATCTATATCAACACCATCATCATCATCAACACCATCATCAACACCATCATCATCAACACCATCCATATCAACACCATCATCAACACCATCATCATCAACATCAACACCATCCATATCAACACCATCATCATCAACACCATCATCATCAACACCATCCATATCAACACCATCATTAACACCATCATCATCAACACCATCATCACCACCATCATCATCAACACCATCCATATCAACACCATCATCACCATCCATATCAACACCATCATCATCAACACCATCATCATCATCAATCAACACCATCCATATCAACACCATCATCACCATCCATATCAACACCATCATCATCAACACCATCATCATCATGCCGTGTTCATCAGAGGGAGGTGTACCGTGCTGCTGTAGACCCCCTGGTGGACGTCTCCAAATTGACCCTCCCCGATGCAGCGCCCCAGCTCCACCCTGTCCCTCTGGACCTCGTAGTCCCTCGCTGGGGGGGGGGGGGGGGGGAGAGAGGGGGAGGCAGGGGGATGTGGTTAGATACTGTCATTACTTCAGGCAGGGCTACTCTGGCAGGCAGAATGCTACCTGGTCCTACGACACCCCAATCCACAGGCATGTCCAATGCAAAGCACACGCACACACTGGCAGGCCCCTCGACCACTGGGTGAGGTGGAGTATGGACACATGGACAGGAAAGATAGGAGTGAATAACACATGGAGTGGGTGGGTGGACGAATGGATAGATGGATGGTGGATGAGTGGATAGATGGATGGAGGGAGGGATGGGTGGATGGATGGGTGGGTGAATGGATGGGTGGGTTAGTTATGGTGGATGAGTGTGGATGGATATGGGGGGTGGATGGATGATATGGTGGGTGGATGGATGATATGGTGGGTGGGTGGATGGATGATATTGTGGGTGGATGGATAAGGGGGGTGGATGGATGAGAACCGTTCTAGAGGGATGATTGAGCTCTGGTGCTGGAGAGCAAACAGAACACCAGTCTCCAGCACCCCTCGTCTACGACAAGCACACACACTAAAACACACACCACTAAGAGAAACATGAAGAAAGAGGAAAAAGGTGGACAGAGAGAGAGAGAGGGAATGAGAGAGAGAGTGAGAGGAGTGTGTTACCTTCGTCTACTCCATAGCTGACTGGTGGGTGTAAAGAGAGAAACCACAGAGCTGGCTTAAGAACAGGTCAGAACAGCACACACACACACACACACGTCATGCACATCCACACACACATATATATACTGTATATACACAGTGTTTGTATTTACACACAGATTCACACACATAATACAAAAGGAATACAGACAGGAATACACATGTAGAGACAGAGAAAGGAGAGAAGAAAGGAGGGAGAGAGGAGAGAAGAAGAGAGAGGGAAGAAGAGAGGGAGAGAGGAGAGAAGAGAGAGGGAGAGAGGAGAGAGAGAAGAAGAGAGAGGAGAGAGAGAGAGAAGAAGAGAGAGGAGAGAGAGAGAAGAAGAGAGAGGAGGGAGAGAAGAGAGGAGAGAGAAGAGAGAGAGAAGAGAGAGAGGAGAGAGAGAGGAGGGAGAGAGAGGAGAGAAGAAGAGAGAGGAGAGAGAGAGAAGAAGAGAGAGGAGGGAGAGAAGAGAGGAGGGAGAGAGGAGAGAAGAAAAGAGAGGAGAGAGAGAGAGAGAGAGAGAGAGAGAGGAGGGAGAGAGGAGAGAAGAAGAGAGGAGAGAGAGAAGAAGAAAGAGGAGGGAGAGAAGAGAGGAGGGAGAGAGGAGGAGAAGAAGAGAGAGGAGAGAAGAAGAGAGAGGAGAGAAGAAGAGAGAGAAGAGAGGAGGGAGAGAGGAGAGAAGAAGAGAGGAGGAGAGAGAGAGAAGAAGAAAGAGGAGGGAGAGGAGAGAGGAGAGAGAGAGAAGAAGAGAGAGGAGAGAGAAGAAGGGAGAACAGGAAGGGCTTTGCCAAGGTACAGCAGGATATTAACATAACGCGCGTGTGTACGTGTGTGTGTGTGGTGTGTAAGTGTGTGTGTATATGTGTGTGTGTGAAAGTATGAGTGTGTGTGTGATAGTGTGGGTGTGTGTAACTGTGTGTGTGTGGTCTGTATGTAGTGTGTGCACGTGTATGTGTGGTGTGTATATCTGTATGTGTGTGTGTGTGTGTGTGGGGGGGGGGGGGGCGTACTCACTGGAGGGCATGGTATAGGTGTCCTCTTCGTCTATGATCTCAGCATAGTCGTCTGTCTCTGTAGGAACACACACACACACGTCAGTTTAACCTCATCACGACCTGCACATTCACACAGCCAGACACGTATCCTTCCACAGCAGAAACTAGAACCAGGCTGAAAATAACCATGCTGCTTGCTTCGCAGAGAGGGAGGGAGACTGAGAGGGAGGGAGACTGAGAGGGAGGGAGGGAGACAGAGAGGGAGGGAGACAGAGAGGGAGGGAGACTGAGAGGGAGGGAGACTGAGAGGGAGGGAGACAGAGAGGGAGGGAGACAGAGAGGGAGGGAGACTGAGAGGGAGGGAGGGAGACAGAGAGGGAGGGAGGGAGACAGAGAGGGAGGGAGGGAGGCTTGAGAGGGAGGGAGACTGAGAGGGAGGGAGGGAGGACTGAGAGGGAGGGAGGGAGGCTGAGGAGGGAGGGAGACTGAGAGGGAGGGAGGGAGACTGAGAGGGAGGGAGGGAGGCTGAGAGGGAGGGAGACTGAGAGGGAGGGAGACTGAGAGGGAGGGAGACAGAGAGGGAGGAGACTGAGAGGGAGGGAGGCTGAGAGGGAGGGAGGGACATTTATTTCGAGAAACAGAGAAAGACAGAGGCAGACAGTGGCACACAGTCACACACATGTTGTGCGTTTTCCTGTCTGTCCAATCCCAGTAGTTATGGGAGAGGTAGGAGAGTGGGTATGCAGGGATAGAGTTAAATCCCCTCTTTCTTTCTCTGCCTCCCTCCCTCCCTCCTTCTCTCCCTCTCTAGCTAGTTATAGCTACAGGAATGTGTGGTTCCACATAGTCATAGCCCGGGCCAGACCAGCTTCTCCCTGTCTGGATGGCTGACTGACTGGCTGGCTGGATGGTTGACTGACTGGCTGGGTGGGTGGTTGACTGGCTGGCTGGCTGTCTCAGTGACTGGCTGGCTGTGTGACTGGCTGACTGACTGACTAAACTCTAGACAGAGAGACAGGCAACAGACATGCAACAATAACATTTGTAAAGCACATTGATCATATTACACACACCACACACGTCCAAACACACACACACCATCCCAAGGTGTTAGAAGACAGAGTGAATAAGGAATTAAATGACAAACTTTACCATCCCCACTAAGGTCTTCTGTAGGTCCGGTAGTGAACAGAGCATGCAGAAAGGAGAGAAGAAGAAGAGGGGGGAGGAGAGGAGGGGGGGGGAGGGGAGGGAGGAGAGGAAGGAGGAGAGGAGGGAGGAGAGAAGGGAAGAGGAGGAAAGGAAAGGAGGGAGGAGAGGAAAAATAAGAGAGGGAGAAGGAGGGAGAGAAGGAGAGAGGGAGGTTAAAACCATAGATATGACCCCCCCACCCCACCCCACCAAGCAGAAACATGGACCTAGTCAGGGTTTAGTTCAGTTAACTCCACTCCACTCAATACCTGGACCAGCCTGTGTGTGTGTGTGCATGTGTATGTATGTATGTGTGTGCGGGTGTGTGTGGGGGGGGGCGGGCATACAGTGTGTGTGTGTGTGTGTATGTGTCAGGCAGGGTTAGAGGCACACAGCAGCCAGCCAATCAGAGGTACCCTTGTGTGGAGAGTCATGTGAGCAGAGGACAAATGGGAAGAGGAAGCGACGCGCTTTGGTTGGCTTAGGAGACGCCCGTGTCACAAAGTCTTCAGCCAATCACAGGCGAGAGAGAGAGAGGGGGGGGGACAATGTGAGAGAGAAGAGGTGGGGATAGGGTACACATGAGGCAGAGAGAGATCCTGAATATGAGAGAGACAGAGGTGAATACAATATTGACACAGACACACATAGGGGATCTTACCTGAGACAGAGATGGTCCTCACCACCTCAATCCTCTTCTCATGATTGGTTAGTCTGGAAGGGAGGGAGGGGCCTCGTTAGAGGTTGACCAATACCCTCTGTCACTGTAAGTAGAATCACTCCCCAAGTCTAGATGAAACCTTTCCCACAGCTCTGGGTGGGAGTGTGTGTGCGTGTGTGTGCGTGCAGATGTTGAATGTTTGTGTAGAGTGTCTGTATGTTGAATGTGTGTTTAGAGTGTGCGTGGGTGTGTGTGTGTGTGTGTGTGTGAGAGAGAGAGCAGGAGAGAGGGGAGACTAACCTGGGGATGGATGGCAGGGCTCGCTCTCCCTCTGGAGACGCAAACACACACATCAACACATGTTTCATCTAACTACACACACACACACATCAACACAGAATACACACAGGCTTGATTTTTCTGTGCGTGTGTGTGTGAGAGAGCAAGAGAGAGAGAGTGTGTGTGTACCTTTCTGAGGGCGTATGATGAACGTCTGGGGAGGCTGAGTTGAAGAGGCGACAGTACCCGTCGATCAGGTCAGCCATGTTCTCAGCGGTGGTGAAGGAGGAGGTGGTCACTGTCAAGGGCTGCACACACACACACACACACGCACACGGACACACACACGGACACAAAGAAGCATTATGACCCTGTCGAGAGAATGACACACTCAAATGCACACTCCCACACAGACTGTGATCGGCAGCTGTCCCCTCGTGTCAAGGGGACCTCCTCCATCTCGGTCCCTCTGCCACACACACCACACACACACTTCGGTTTTGATTTGCCCGTTTTTCCTACAGAAATGAATCAGCGCAGCTCTGAGGAAGTCATAGCTAAACATGTCTTAGGCAATCCAGAGTGTGTGTGTGCATGAGCACATGTGCGTATGCGTCAGTGTGTGTGTATCAGTATGTGGAAGTGTCTGTATGCGTCAGTGTTTGTGCCAACACCATAATGTCCTCTTAACTGCAGTGATAGTGTGTGAAAGAGTCTATTCTTGATAGAGGTGTCACACTCAAACCCTTCCCCCACCAGAGGGCCCTCTATGTGGAACCATTACAGTGTGACCAAACTGCAGAGCCGAATGGGACATCCATACAGCATGTATATACCTTTATATGGTGTGGTGGTCGTCTTGTAGTCATGTTGCGGTGTGTGTTGTGGTCATGTTGCGGTGGTGTTGTGGTCATGTTGTTTGTCATGTTGCGGTGGTGTTGTGGTGATGTGATGGTCATGTTGCCGTGGTCATGTTTTCCGGTGGGGTCGCAGTCATGCTGTCGTGTCCCACGGTCGTGGTGAGGTCGGGGTGAGGTCGTGGTGAGGTCGGGGGTGAGGTCGTACCTCCGCGGCCCCGGCCACGTTCAGCTGCAGCATGCCCTTTCTGTCCCTGTCCTCCAGGCACGAGTACTGGATGGACTGAACCTGGGAGAAGTTAGCCAGGTGGGTCGGCTGTGGGGGGAGGAGGGGAAGGGGGGAAGGCACCAGGATGCGGGAAAGAATGTGCAGGATGTTATAGACTGGACGTACTCAACCCGCATTATTTCAACAGATTATTGTAAATGGATCAATATATGAATGAGTAAGTGTGAGTAAGATTTAAGCATGGGGGAGGTCGTGTGTGAGGGAGGAGGGAGAGGGAGGGAGAGATTGAGTTTGTGAGGGAGGGAGGAGGGACGGAGAGAGGTAGTGTGTGGGGGGAGAGAGGTAGTGTGTGGGGGAGAGAGGTAGTGGTGGGGGATGAGAGGTAGTGTGTGGGGGAGAGAGGGAGTGTGTGGGGGAGAGAGGTAGTGTGTGGGGGAGAGGGAGTGTGTGGGGGAGAGAGGTAGTGTGTGGGGGAGAGGCGTGTGTGTGGGGGAGAGAGGGAAAGACGGAACAGTCACCGTTAAGCCTTTGTCTGTCAGGTAGCTGATGCCTTCCTCTGGTCCGATGGCAAGCTCCACCTGGATCACCCAGCTAGACTGAAGGGAGGGAGGGAGGGGGAGGGGGGGAGGGAGGGAGGGAGGGGCAGAATGAAAGATGAGTTCACTTGAGTCAATTATAAATAATCACATCAGCAGCTTGTGCAACCCAATCTCATATTTCTGCGTATCTATGACACAGGTTTACACTTCTATTTTGCGTGCCATATATACGCCAAATCCATACGCCAAATCCTGTTTTACGTGCAGTTTATACTCATGTCAGAAGTATGAGACTGGGTTGGCTTTGTGACAGCAGAACAGTCCATAGACAGCCCCCTGTTGTCCGTAAGAGGAACAACACTTAAAGTGTCACAAAGACGCAGTTCTCCAGACCAGCAGCAGGGGGCAGTGTAACACAGGACTTGGATTTTCCCTACAGACAGAAGAACCAGAGTCCCCACAGGTCTCTCTCCTCTCTAGTCTCTAACTGCAGTATTGCAATGGGAAGATCAGGGTATCACTAGATGAATCAGAATAACACCACCTCTCTCACCAGTAGTACCAGTGTAACAGTATAACCAGTGTAACAGTAGAGCAGGTGTAAGCGCGTGCGTACCCCCAGGGCGCAGGTGAAGTACTCCTGGTGGAAGTGCTGCACGGGGGCCAGGATGGACAGGAAGTGCAGGATGCTCTGCTCATCGTTCATGTTGGCAAAACTGCTTAAACGTCTGCTGGATGAGCTTCCTGAGGGTCTTAGCCTGGGGGGCACAGAGCACACACACATGAGGACACACACACACACGAGACACACACACACACATGAGAGACGCACACACACACATGACACACACACACACACACACGAGACACACACACACGACACACACACACACGACACACACACATGAGACAAACACACACGACACACACACGACACACACGAGACACACACACACGCCTATCAGTTCACAGCAGAGAAGATCAATACAGATCACCAGGCTCAGAAAGCCACTTCTGAGTCAGTCAATTAAACCTCATTAACTATACATGACAGAGGGCCATGTTGGCTGGCACCGTCTCTGACCTCACATTAAAACTGCCCCTTGGGCGATGATGTCATCCCCCAACGACCAAGGTGTAGCGTCATGTTAGAATGTGATGTGTGCATCATATAGAATGTGATGTTCACATGATGTTAGAATGTAATGTTCACAAGTTAGGGGTTTGTGATTTTGAAAGGGAGTAAAAGTCTTCACTAGGATGGTAAAACAAACCGGTGTGTGAGTGTGTGTGTGTGTGTTACAGAGAACCAGCCTGTCCATTAAACACCCCGGTGACCTCTCTGCCATCGATCACCTCTTTATGGACCGACAGAGCTGTTAGCAGACATCTGCCGTTAGCTCCCCTCCCGCTCTCATCTCTCTCCCTTTATCTTCATGTCCCTCTCCCTCTCTCTACCCTTCTATCTCTCCCCCCCTCTCTTCTCTTCCCCCCCTGTCTCTCCACCTTCCTCTCTCTCTCTCTCTTTCTCTCCCTTCAATCTTCCAAACAGTACGAATGTGAACTTCAGCTGTTGAAACGTGTCACTTTCAAAACGCACCCAAACCCAGGGGGCATGGTGGGGGGGTGGGGGTGGTAGGAAAGGCTGGGGGGGGGGGGGTGCAGGGGGAGTCCTGACAGAGGGGGGGTGCCCCAACTCCTCCCCATGGTGGAGACAGAGCAAGTGGGTTTAGTGCTGACCTGAGGTCAGAACCCCCACCCTAGGAACAGCATCTGTCCCGTCTACTGACTGCTGTGTGTGTGTGTGTGTCAGCGGGCCCCTCCGTCACGCCTTACCGATTGTCCTCCAGACGCTCTACACACACACACGTGCCGTAAATCTATCTCACACCACTGCTGACACACACACACACACCATAGCCAGAACAATGGCAGTCTTAACACACGCAGGACAGCTGGCCTGAACACATGATCACATGACCTCGAGGAAAACAACCAGCATCACATAAACACAACCAATAGGAGTGCTGTTACTAACACACAACCCTATTGGACTGTTTACCGACACACAGCTGTGTGCTGTTTACTAACACACACTGTGTATGTCTGTGTGTGTGTATGTGTGTGTTGACTCACCTTGACTGAGTCCAGAAGAGATTTAGGGAAGAATCGCCTTAGGCCTACATCCTTCCTGTGAAGACAGGGTGGAGAGGAGGAAGAGGATGGAGGGAGGGAGTGAGAGGGAGAGAGACAGAGAGAGAAGGAGGAAGGGATGGAGAAAAAAGGAGAGATGGAAGGAGGGAGAGGCGGAGAAAAAAGGATAGATAGGGAAGAAGGGATGGATGGGGAGAGAGAGAGGCAGAGAGAGGGAGGGAAGGAGAGATGAAGGGAGCGGTGGTAAATGAGAGGAATGTTAATAGTGTTCCTCACAGGATCCCCCTGCAGTGGTGTGTGTGTGTGTGTGTGTATGAGTGTGTGAGTGCATGTGCGTGTGTTTCCGTCCAACAGGAAGACAGCCATTTACTGTGTATCTATGTGATCTGAGCCTGTAGAGATAATGAAGCTGTGATGGGGCTGAGGAGGCAGAAAGAGAGCGAGGAGAGAGAGAGAGGGAGAGAGAGAGGGAGAAGAGGAGAGAGAGGAGACAGAGGGAGAATGCCCCATCTTTCAAGGGCGTATTGTCTGTGTGTGTGTGTGTGTGTGTGTGTGTGTGTGTGTGGTGGAGGGGGCTTGGCATGGCCAGCCTGGGGGATGGGTGTCTGGGCAGCTCAACCAAAGAATGAGTTGTCAGCAACTCGACACAAACACACACACAAAGAAACACACACACAGAAACACACCCACACACGAGCCCCAGGAGGAAGGAGCAGCGAGCAAACGAGAGGCTTTACTGAGCGCGCTAAGAACAAGGCTCTAGAACAAGGCCCTCTAGAGACTGAGGAATGACACTGAGTCAGCGTGGGTAATGTAGTTTTACTCTCATAGGACAGCGGGAGGTGTCACATGCATGAGACACTCATCACTCCATCAGTAGAGAGTGGGGGGGGGGGGGGCAGGTGGGAGGTGGAGAGGGAGGGAGGAGAGAGAGACAGGGGGGAGAGACAGGGGTGAAGGGAGACAGTAAAAGGTTGAGGGAATGAGAGATAGGAGCTCGTTAGTGACAAGAAAAGAAGCCTCATTAGAGGCAGTGAGGCCAGAGAGGGAGGCAGAGAGGAGGAAGAGGGGTGGAGACTAATTGGACCTCGTTAGCAACAGGCTACCGCACATACACACACACACACACACACGTATAAGAGAGTGTATGTAGGTGTATGTTTGTGTGTGTGTGTGTGTGTGTGTGTACCAGACTTACTCCAGTAGTTCATAGTTAGATTTCTTATCCAGAGCGTTCCCTCTCATCTCTCTGAAGAATCTCCTGTAGAATACACACACACACACAGTCAGAACCACAACAGTCACACAGAAGTGCATGTGTGTGTAGGTGTGTCCGTCTGAGTGTGTGTGTGTGTGACACACCTTATCTCCAGACAGCCCAGTTTCAGAGCGAGGTCCTGCTCCACCTGGTCAGCTATCCCCAGCATGTAGTCATTCTTAACCTGACACAGACACACACAGAAAGGTTACTTATCTAGAACACCAGATATCTCAGTAGAAGAGTGTGTGTGTGAGAGAGAGAGAGAGAGAGAGAGAGAGAGAGAGAGAGAGAGAGAGAGAGAGAGAGAGAGAGATGGAGAGAGCGAGAGAGAAAGAAAGTGTGTGTGTGTGTGTCGAGGGGGAGTGGGGGTGGCAAAGGCTGTGAATCCTGATACAAAACCACTCAACAGAAACAATCCCCTCCCCTGAGCTTCAACACAGAGTGGCACACACACACACACACACACTTCTGACCTATAAATCCAGGCTGGTAAGAGTAGATAAGAGAATGCTGCACCTGCACCCTCCCTCCCTCACACACACACACACACGCATGTATACACACACCTACACAATGATGTTGAGTAAACGAGTACACATGAATCTTACTGTATGTTTACCAACATTCTCCTGAGTTTGTGTGTGTGTGTGTGTGTGTGAGTCACCTGCTGATAGAAGTAGTTGAGTGTAGGCTTGTCTTCAGTGAACTGATGCAGGAATCCTTTAGGAAGATATCGGATCCTCAACTCATATCTAGAGGAGAGGAGATGAGAGGAGAGGATGAGTAGGTCAGACTGACAGCTGCTTTGAGACTGAGACACAAAGAAATAAACACGCTCTCTCTCTCTTTCTTTCACTCTCTTTCTCTCTGTGCCGCCCACCTCCACTCCTCAGGGGGGTGGTGCTGCTCGTGCTTCTCCCTCACTTGGGACACGCCCATATCTGGGTGGAGCCAGTGCACCTCGCCCGAGGGGGCGTGGTTTAGCCGCACGCCGAAGCACGACACACATCTGACCTTGTGGATGTCCAGAATCTTCTGGATGATTCCCTGAGGAGATGAAGAGAGACAGGTTAGGAGAGATGGGGAGAGGAGGAGGGGAGGGGATAGGAGGTAATATGATAGCTCTTATCAGCGGATCCTAGAGAGCATGTGTCAACCTGAAATCCTCCATTACATTGATTAAATAATGCTCTTTACGGTTGGATTGTGTGTGAGAGTGTGTGTGTGTGTGTGTGTGAAGACAACTAGTCCAGCAGTGCCCATGCTGGTAATCTAAGAAGATCAGTGGTCTTGGCCTCTTGGTAGTCTGGATTATAGTGGATTACAGCCCAGATCTCTGGAATATCATCCAGACTGACATTTTACTGCAGCTCCACCACCAGCATGTTGCTGCCTGCTTCAATGCTGCTGACTGGGAGGCTCCTGTCTGCTCATGTGTGACTGGCTAACCTGCTGCTTTTGATTGGCTGACCAACTGAATGTTTCTGACTGGCAGGCTGACTGGCTGGCTTGGTAACTGACTGGCTGGCTGGCTGGCTGACTGGGTAACTGACTGACTGGCTGGCTGACTGGGTAACTGACTGGCTGGCTGGCTGACTGGGTAACTGACTAGCTGGCTGACTGGGTAACTGACTGGCTGGCTGGCTGACTGGGTAACTGACTGGCTGGCTGGTTGACTGGGTAACTGACTGGCTGGCTGGCTGACTGGGTAACTGACTGGCTGGCTTACTGGGTAACTGGCTGCTGGCTGACTGGGTAACGGACTAGCTGGCTGACTGGGTAACTGACTGGCTGGCTGGCTGACTGGGTAACTGACTGGCTGGCTGGCTGACTGGGTAACTGACTGGCTGGCTTACTGGGTAACTGGCTGGCTGGCTTACTGGGTAACTGGGTAACTGGCTGGCTGACTGGGTAACGGACTGGCTGGCTGACAGGCTGAGGAAGGTGTATCCTAGTGTGATGTTAGAACAAGCAGTCATGACATCAGCTGCTTCATTAGACATAACAACTCAGACTATGTCAGACAATGTCAGACTCATGTTCCACTCCTCTTCCAGAGACACAGAGAGGGGACTGCATGCGTATGTGTGTGTGTGTGTATGCATGTCCCAGGGCGTGTGTGTGCGTGCTGCTCGTGGATGTGTGTGTGCGCATCTGCATGCGTGTCTGTGTGCGCTCACCCGTATGTCCGTGGCCTCTCCATGGCGTATGTTGCTCGCCCAGCTGTCGTGTTCGCTGTTGCTCTCAAAGTGATGGAACACCTTCAGCACCCGCTCTGACACGCCCCCCGCTTGCCCCACGCCAGGCTTGGCTCCCCCCACCAAGGCCTGGTTCAGGTTGGGGTCCAGGTATGCTGTTGCCATGGTTTTACCGTGTGTTAGGTGTCTGTCATATTCTGGAGGAGAGGGAGAGAGGGAGGGAGGGGGGAGGAGAGAGAGAGAGAGAGAGAGAGAGAGAGAGAGAGAGAGAGAGAGAGAGAGAGAGAGAGAGAGAGAGAGAGAGAGAGAGAGAGAGGGGAAGGTCAGTGAGTCTCACACACAGTAATGAGCTGGCATGGTGATATTACACTGCTCGCACACACATACACAGTAATGAGATGGCATTTCTCTGTGACATGACACTCCCCATACCAATGCCGCTGCTAAAAGGTTACCAAAAACACACTGAATGCACTGCTGGACACATACACGCACATACACAAAAATGACGATGCCATTTCTAAAGCCATTAGCACAAGTGTGACAGTGGGCAGTTAGGATAAGGGCAGGGGGTGAAGTAAGGCAGTAATAGGCAGAGGGGGTGGGAGGAGGGGAGAAGGGAAGGGGGAGAAGAGGAGAGGAGAGGGAGAGTTACATAACCAGGGCGGAGGACAATGTCGATGGCAACAGGACAAAACACTAAGACACCCTGATCTCTCTCTCCTCTTCCTCTCTCCTGCTGTCTCTCTTTCTCCTATTCCTCTCTCTCCTGTCGCTCTCCTCCTCTTCCTCTCTCTTCTCATGTTTCTCTCCTCCTGGGCGAGAGACTGTATTGAATAACGTGTGTGTTTGTGTGTGCGTGAGTATGTGCGTGTGACTGTGCGTGCATGTGCATGTGTGTGTGTCTGTGTAACTATAGCTTGATTCACTACCAGCTGCTCAGGAGCACTAATCACATCATCTGCTCCCTCTCTCCCTCTCTTTAAGGTTCTGTGAATGGAGGCGACCCTGAGAGGGCACATGGCTTACAACACACACACACAACTACAAAACTAGACACCTTCATTTACACGTCCACAACTACACACCCTTATCCACACATCCCCACATCCCAGAACAACAACACCACTACACACCCTCACTTAAACAACGAAATCAAATCTGCAATCTCCTATCGAAAACGCACTGAGGACGGGATGAAAGTAGAGACAGACGATAAGAAGAGAAAGAAGAGGAGGAAGAATGATGGAAATCGGTCTGGTACCTCTGGAGAGTAGGTGGAGAGAACATTTTGAAGGAGAGAAGGGGGGGGGAGAAGGTGGGGGGGGAGCGTGGGATGTTCATCAGTCTGTACCTCTAGTCCAGCACACAGGGAATGGGATACACCCGTGGGTCTCCATGGAAACGCAACGTTGGTCCCTATAGGGCCCCACCTCCCAACAGCCGGAGGTCTCGCACACACGCATGGAGATGACACACACACACACACACACCAGGCCTTCAGGTCACAATCCCCAGCCCCACAACCTTCAGTCCATACACTCAGTTAGCCTGTAAGCCATGTGTATAAGATCCAGTTAGACTGTTAACCATGTGTATCAGATCCAGTTAGCCTGTTAACCATGCATATCAGATCCAGTTTGCCTGTTAACCATGTGTATCAGATCCAGTTAGCCTGTTAACCATGCATATCAGATCCAGTTTGCCTGTTAACCATGTGTATCAGATCCAGTTTTCCAGTTAGCCATGTGTATCAGATCCAGTTAGCAATGTGTATCAGATCCAGTTAGCAATGTGTATCAGATCCAGTTTGCAATGTGTATCAAATCCAGTTAGCCTGTTAGCCAAGTGTATCAGATCCAGTTAGTCTGTTAGCCATGTGTATCAGATTCATTGTCTGAAGCATCAGTGTAGCAGGAGTGCTAGCTAACCAGTTCCAGGTAGCCAGCCATGCGAAGTTCCTCAGCTAGCTGCTTGTTAGCTAGCTTTGCTTGGGGTTAGCTCTGAGTTAGCTGCCAGTCCCTCAGCTAGCAGATTGTTAGCTGACAAGCTGTATACAGGTCCAGGGCTAGGAGGTCTAGCTACAGGTCCATAGTTAAGTGGTAGTTAACCAGCTAGCCGAGTATGGTCCAGGGCTAGGTGCTAGCTATCTACAGGTCCAGAGTTAGCTGGAAGTTTGCTAGAAACAATGTTGGTGGCTAGCAGCCAGTCATCCTCAGTGTTCCAGTGTGGGAGAGTTTGTGACTGTGTGTTTGGACCAGATTTCCTACTGGCAGCCAGTGTCTGAATACTAATCCTGCCTCCCGCCCCCCTCCCTGCCCTCCCCCTCCTCCCCCTTACCCCGACCCTCCTGCTGCCCAGCAACCAGCTCTACCCCCAACCAGAGAGAGAGGGAGAGAGAGGAAGGAGGTATAGAGAGAACGAGAAGGAGAGAGAGTTAGGAGGTAGAGTGAGAGGGAGGGAAAGAGAGAGAGAAAAGAAGGAGAAGGGAGAGATAGAGGTAGAGAAAGAGGAAGACAGAGAGGAAGGGGGAAAGAGCAACAACCTGTCAGCTGTCTTAATGAAGGGGCAAGTGCAGAAAGAGGAGGGGCTAAGGGGGAGGGGGTTGATGAATATGCTAATATTAGCCTGTGTTGAGGGCCACGCCGACTTCTGTTTACACGTCTGTGAATCACTGTACACCTCGCTCTCTCTTTGTCTCTCATGATCTCTCCCTCACTCTCTCTTATTATCTCTCTTTAGGCTCTCCTCTCTCATTCCTAGTCTCTCTCTCCCCCCCCCTCATCTCTCTCTCTCTGTCATTCTCTCTCCATCTCTCATTCTCTCTTCAGTCTCTTTCTTTCTTTTTCCTCTATCTCCGAATTTCTCTCTCTCCATTTGTCTTTCCCAAGAGTGACAGACTGAGATACAGAGAGAGATGGGATGAGGTATAGAGGATGGAGAGGTTAGATAGGCTAGTGGGTTAAAGAGATGGAAATGGGGATGATTGAAGGATGAGAAGCATTCATCAGGATCAAACCCCTGGAAGTCCTAGATAACCCCAGCCCTAGGTCCCAGCATTATAGAACCACCCAATGGAGACACGAGGAGGGGAGAAAAGAGGAGAGGAAAGGAGAGAGGAGGAAGGGAGAGGAGAGGATGATCAGTCATGCTGAAAGGAGCAGAGTAGATAAAGCCAACGGACAATGAAGCAGAGCCCCATGGAGGGGGAAGTGGGGGGGGGGGGTGAGAGAGGGGGGGGGGGGATCTTCCTATTAACAAACCCACATCCGACTTTCTATTGCTGCAACAAAGACCCTCCCCCCCAACACACAGACACACACACACCCACAGTTGGGGGTGTGGAAGGGGCACGTGCTATGGGGCTATTAAACACTGAAGTCAAGTCAAGTCAAATTTATTCATAAAGCACATTTAAAAACAACTTATGTCGACCAAAGTGCTGTACAGTCAAAACATATAATCAGCTAGACATATATCATTTATAGGACATGACAAACATAAACACAAATTCCTACCCAATTGCAGACTCGAATGCTAAAGAAAAAGATAGGTCTTAAGGTGAGATTTAAAAACGTTGCTACTAGTAGAGGACCTAATATATAAAAGGTAGGCAGTTCCACAACTTTGGAGCAGCAACAGAAAAGGCATAATCTCCTTTAAACTTCAAACGTGACCGTGGAATGCACAAAAGCAGTTTGTTGGACGACCTAAGGGTCCTTGAGGAAGAGTGCTGGCTAAGGAGGTCTGAAATATAGGAGGGTGCCGATCCATGTAGGGCATTCAAAAACAAATAAAAGAACCTTCAAATCAATCCTATATTTAACAGGCAGCCAGTGGAGAGAGGCCAGTACCGGAGTGATGCTTTCTCTCTTTTTTGTACCAGTTCAAAACCTAGCAGCTGCATTTTGAACAAGCTGAAGGCGGGACAAGGTAGACTGACACATTCCCATTTACAAAGAGTTACAATAGTCCAGACGGGAGGAGATGAACGCATGAATAACTGTCTCTAAATCCTTAAAGGA
Organism: Thaleichthys pacificus; assembly: GCA_023658055.1. Classification (NCBI taxonomy): domain Eukaryota; kingdom Metazoa; phylum Chordata; class Actinopteri; order Osmeriformes; family Osmeridae; genus Thaleichthys; species Thaleichthys pacificus. Next base: position 2,402,643 of record CM042861.1, on the reverse strand, counting down.
AAGAATGGGTTTCAATTTGGCAATGGCCCGGAGTTGGAAAAAGCTGCCTCTGACGACAGCATTTAGTTTTTTTCAAGATTAAGATCTGAATCAAAAGGTTTCCAGAGATTTTTTGCATAGCTATGTACATTGTTGGATAGGGGCCCTAAGTTATTAACAATAACCTTGGTGGAATCTGTGGGGCCGAATACAATAACTTTGTATTATTTAATTTAAGAAAACTTTTAGTTAGCCAGTATTTAACATCTCTAAGACAATCAGAGAGGGATTTCAGGGATTTCTTTCCATACATTTTCAGGGGAAGGTACATATGAGTGTCATCAGTATAGCAATGGTAAGCAATGTTATATTTCTGAAAGATGGAGCCCAAGGGAAGCATATATAACGAGAATAAGATAGGGCCTAGGACTGAGCCTTGAGGAACCCCACAGGTGATTGATGCAGAAGAGAAGTAGTTTCCAATATTTACAGAAAATGTTCTGTCTCTCAAATATGAAGTAAATAGGTTTAGAGCAGTACCCTGAATGCCAACTTCGAGTTTAAGACGGTCTAGAAGGATGGCATGATCAATCGTGTCAAAAGCAGCACTAAGATCAAGAATAATTAAAATAGCACAGTTTCCATTGTTCCTAAACAACAATAAATCATTTAACACCTAATTCAGTGCTATGGTGTGCCCTAAAATCTGACTGGAATTCATCCAGAATATGATTTTCATTTAAAAAGGAAGAAAGCTGGGAAAAAGAATATTTCTCTAGAACCTTTGATATTTCAGTCAAGACAATCACATATTAGATGTCAGCATTTATTGTTACATGACATGGACATGTAGGTTTGACTTTGGCGGAGTGGATGATCTAAGGGAAGCACTCCCTGCCTCCTCGATGCAACACATACATACATGACATATGAGGCATGAAGCAATAGAGATATAATCCCCCTGATGGATAGAACATACAGACAGCATGGGGGAGAAGGGGACGGTGGAGGGCGGCAGCAGCACCGATCATACAACAACCGTTGTGAGTGTGTGCGTGCAGTGTGTGCGTATCCGCTCGGCCTTTTAATGCCGTCTTATCGGACGTGGCCCAATGGGCTTGTGCTGGCTAACACAGGTGTGGTAATGAGCGGATGACGCGCACTGCCCGATTGCCCTGCCTGAACTAGCTGCGCTTATGAATGGCAATTTTGAAATGGGACTGAAAGTATTAAGGGCAGTTAAATCAAGATTAGGTTTTTTAATAAGGGGTTGGACCACTGCATGTTCAAAACATGACGGGACAGTGCCATTGATGAGGCAGCTATTTATTATGGACAATATACTGGGACCAATCGTGTCCAGCACTTCTTTAAAAAGGCGTGAGGGAACTGTGTCCTGGGGGCAGGCAGTAGGCTTCATGTGTGAGACTATGTCTATCACATGTGAAAGTGATACAGGTTTAAACTGAGCAAAAAGAGCAGAACATGTAGCTAAATCAGAAGGGTCGTGATCTAGAGGTAAGATGCAAGATTTTATGGCATCTATCTTGCCAGTGAAGAAAGACAGGAAGTCTTCACAAGTCTCAGAAGTTGCTTCAGGAAAAGCAGTAGCAACCGGATGTAAAACCTTGTTTATCACACTAAACAAGACGTTATGATTAGTTGAGTTGTTAGAGATAATATCAGAGAAATATTTGGCTTTCACCGTTTTAACAGAGAGTTGATATTGAATTAAACAATCTCTCAGAATTTCATTGACACTGCAACTTGTCCTTTTTCCATTTCCTCTCTGCTTTTCTGCACTCTTGTCTGAGAGTATGGGTAACTTTATTTAGCCAGGGCTGAGTTCTAGCTTTTGCTCCCCTCTTTTTAAAAGGAGCAACAGAATCCAGGATGTCAGAGCAAGTGGAATTAAACATGGTGACTAAGCCCTCTGTGCTCAGGCTCGAGGGCGCCTCAATACTGCTGATGAGGGGAGAAACCTTGTGACATCCACAAACTGAACACACTCACCATCGCTGGCTTTCATGAATACACACACACACACGCTATGTCTATAGGAGCCCAGGCTGTACATTTGCAGTCTTGTCCAACGATTACGGACATAATGGGCTATCTGAGCATGTGTTTGTGTGTTTGTCTGTTCAGTCACAAACTCCTAGCCTTGAGCTCTTCCTGCCCCGGGGTTTGTAAACCATTAAAACACACACACGCACACAGTAACAAGTCTGCACGGTTAAATATCTCCAGCTCGTTAAAGTTCTATGACATGCCTCTCCCTCCACAACCACAGCAATGTCCACTCTGCCCCTCAGCCCTGTCAAACACACACACACACACACACACCGAGGGTTGTATGTAGTCCTCATTAGAGACTCTACATCATTGCTGTGTTCTTTCTTCCTGCAGCCCTACATGCTACATTCACCTAATTCATTCACTCACTCACTCACTCTTCATTCACGCTTCATCATTAATGCATTGTGACATAATCCCCTCATTGTGACATCATCGTCCCTCCTTTGAGATATCATGAACTCAATGTGACATCATTTCTATGTTGTGACATTATCTCTTCAATGTGGAATCATTGTCCCTCCATTGTGGCATTATTAACTCATGTTGACATCATCCCAGGGCCCAGTTGCATAAACCTAGTTTAAGTAATGAAGTTGGTTCATTTGACTGCGGAAACAGTTTACTAAGTAGGGCCCGCTTCAGTGAGTATATGACAGCCAAAGGTCACTGCAGTGATGCTGACCCCTGCAGGTAACTCACCTGTGTAGTAGGATATCCTGGAAATATCTGAAAGAGAGAGAGAGAGAGGTCAGCTCAGTTGTAGTTTGCAACATATTTCTCACAATGCCAGAACGACATTCAGATGTTTGTCCTCTGCTGACTCTCTGCCACCTAGTGAGTTTTCCTCTTGCAGCCCAGCCCTGTCCCCACAGCACCCTCTAGCTGGCAGGGGGAGCCACTGCAGGACAGGCTAGGCCAACACTACCCCTAACAAAGATTACTATTCATGGATGCAGGTCAGGACAGTTACTGACCTAGGCTAGGCTAAGCTAGGCTGGGCTAGGCAAATGCTAGCCTGCCCAAACATTTCCAACCTGACAGTCGGTAATTCAACCAATAGCTAATCAACTCAGCCAAAGACTGTGACAGGATGATGGAGGTTTGAGGATGATGAAAGCAACTGCCTTGAGGTTGAAGCAAGATCCATTAGTGTAGAGTTACGTACTGTATGTCACATGCACACACACACACACACACACACACACACAGGAAAGGAGGATGTGGTTGCGTCTCAGGTGTCTGGTCAGTAAGAGGGTTCTCCTCAGCACAATGACTGAGCCATGAGTCATCTATCAGGCATTTCCTTGGTGTGTGTGTGCGTGTGTGTGTGTGTGTGTGTGAAAGAGTGTGTCTGTGAGAGTGTGTGTGTGCTGAGCAGTTTTTTGTAACCAGAGAGTTGTCATTATCTCTTTGAGTCCCCCATGCCATGCTAAAAGGGTGTGTGTGTGTGTGCCTGTGTGTTCTACGCTTACCCCCGTCCCCCTTGCCTGCCCCCCCTCTCTGTCCCTACATAATCAATACAGCTGGCCAGTTGATCCCTTGCTCTGCATGTGAAAGACTGGTCTGGGATTTGATTGACTCTGTAAGAGATTAGAGGGGATTAGTGCAGCGCTCCAACATGCTAACTCGCTGTGTGTACTTCAGTCTCCAGGTGGCGTCTACAGAATGCTACTGTCTAAACATATGTTCACCTGTTCACCTCCAGGGGCCGGGGTGCTAAGCACACAACACACACACCGGTTTGAATGAACTCTTTACACCTTGCTAGGCTAGACTAATGCTCATAATCTTATTTAAGTATTCGTGGTTTGACACATAAACCAAGCTAGGCTAGGCTGGCCAATACTACTAACAAAGCTAAGTATTTATAGATTGATAATATATAATTAAGCTAAGCTAGGCTAAGCTAAACTATCCTCCCATGCTGCCAGTAATACCAGTCCACAGCCAGTTTGCCCATATGCCAGAGTAGAGTTCTCCACTGTAGTGACAGTGTAAGTCAGTCCCTGCTCCACGCCACACACACGGACACACACACTTGTCAAGTCAGGCTGGCAGGGGCCCAAACACCTGCTCCTCAAGCTGTCCTCAGGAGCCATATACACACACACACACTACGGGAGAGATGTGTGACAAGAGAGCAGCTTTCTATCTATGGCAGATAGGGGAGAGGGGGGGGGGGGAGGGCAAAGAGGGAAGAGAGGGGGAGAGGTATGGAAGGAGGTGTGAAATGGGGAAAGGTATGACAACAGAGTGCTGACGAGAGAATGAGCAAGAGAGAGAGAGAGAGAGAGAGAGAGAGAGAGAGAGCGCGAAAGAGAGAGAGAGAGAGAGAGAGAGAGAGAGAGAGAGAGAGGTATAAGCGAGAGGGAAAATGAGCAAGTCATCACATGGCAACTGAAGCACATTAACTATGGTTCTCTGCTATGACTATCTGTTCCTTCTCCAATCAGCTTTTATGTTTCACTAACACACACACACACGCGCACACACACTGACACACACTGATATACACACTCACTCACACTCACGCTAGTACACACTAACATGCACTAGCACACTCAGACACACTCTCACTCACCCACACACTAACATACACACACACACATGGCCACACACACTAACATACACATCCTCGGGCAGACACTAACATCTGTACACACACACACACTTGCACGACAACAGACTCTAACATACACGCTCTCAATCTCCCACACACACACGTTAACACACTCTAACAAACACTCTCACTCACCAACACATTATACTCGATAGAACAATGTAAACCAATGTTGTTGAAGCATCACTTGACCACCTAGAGAATGTGTGGGAGAGAGAGGAGAGAAAGAGAGAGGAGCTTGATATATATAAAGAAAGAGGGATGGGTGAAGAGAAATAAAGGGGAAACAGGTAGGATGGAGAGAGAGGGTGACGACAACAGAGTGAAAATAGGTCATCAAACAGAGGTCCAACCCCCCCCCTCCTCCTCCTCCCCTCTCCCCCCAGCCCCCCTCCTCCTCTCTCCCCCCAGCCCCTCCTCCTCCTCCTCCTCCCCTCTCCCCCCAGCCCCCCTCCTCCTCTCTCCCCCCAGCCCCCCTCCTCCTCCTCCTCCCCGTCTCCCCCCAGCCTTCCTCAGGGGATACAGCTGCTCATGCTCTACTGATCTCTGGGGAAGGTTCTAGCTGACCTGTGTGTGTGTGTGTGTGTGTCTGTCTGTATGTGCGTGAGTGTGCGACCTCAGGGCAGAGGGTGTTACTGGAGCATGCAGCATCGCTGAGGTCTGAAGAAACAGCTCCCCTCACACCTGCCACACACACACACACATCTGCCCTCTCCAAACACAAGCATCACACACACACCTGCGCACACACACAGACATTTGTCACACACAAATGAACTAACTGATGAGCACATTATCCACTGCGTCACCAAGTCACAAACACACATGAAGAACCACAGGAAGCACACACACACACCACACACACACACACAAGGTCGGGGTCATGCATGAGCAGGCACACACTCATTACACATGCACATGCACTAACACGCATACACAATAGGCACATACAGTCACACACTTGAAGGCCAATGAGGTGGGGACCCTACTATGACTATTTCTGCTCTAGTAACTAGGGTTACTGTGGTAACTAAGGCTGCTGTACTAGCTAGGATTGTGGTAACTAGAGATATTGTAGTAACTAGGGTTAGGGTGTCAAACAATGTATTGTATTAATGTAGCAGGTGTTTTAACCAAAGCATAGTGCAGTGGATATTTTAACTTGCAACCTCTAAACCAGGCCAGACCAGGACTAGTTAAACCAGGCAAGACCAGACCAGGGTTAGTTAAACCAGGCTAGACCAACCAGCATAGATAAACCAGGCCAGACCAGGACTTATTAAACCAGGCCAGACCGGCCAGACCAGACTGGCCAGGCCAGACCTTGCGTGCAGAAAGACACAAACAGGCCTTTCAGAGGTGCTGGTTTAAATTTATCTTCAATATTTCAAAAGCAGAGAAATAATAAAACTGTTAAAATATGCAGGAAGCAGATATAACCTAGAAAAGATGCCTTTGGAGAGACAACTGCACGCCTCTCTCTCACGCACGCACACACACACACCGCACACACACACTACACACACAACACACATCCCCATTCACACACACCCATTCAACACCCCCCCCCCACACACACACACACACCCCTCCCACACACACACACGGTGGTGAACAGAGTAGTCCATCATTCAAGTGACAGATGGACCTGTACAGCTGGAGTCTGACACTCAGACAGAAAACAGGTTAAGACTCACACACACACGCACACAAACCAACCTACAAAGACATGCACACACACACACTCACTCGCACATACACTCTCACACACACACACATGCACACACACTCACTCGCACACACACTCTCACACACACACACACACCTACCTACACAGACATGCACACACACACTTCTATAGTAAAACACAGACTGTTCCTTGCCTCTGACCACTGAAACACTGTTAGAACTAGGCACTCCTGAACCTTGGTCTTCTACTGTGCTTGCTATACACACTGTACGTGGGAAAAAAGCATCTGCTGAATGAATCTAATTTAGCACGCACACACTCACATCCATACACTAACAGTACCCATGTATGTAATATAATATAATGCGGTATGTATGTATGTATGTATGTATGTATGGCCCAGGGTGTGGAGGGGAAAGAGGAGGCTCGGTGTGGTTAGAGACACCAGGACAACCGAGACTACAGACACACACTACAGAGAGACTGCGTGTGTGTGTGACACCACCAGGAAATCAGTCTCATCTAGAACTGAGAGACAGCATGCAGTAGCGCTCTCTCTCTCCACTCTCACTCACTCACACACACACACACACAAGGACAGCAGAGTTCAACTCCAGTCCGAAATTTAAACCACAGCAGGATAGCAAGCAGCAGCATTGTGTGTGTATGTGTGCGCGAGCCTGTGAGCATGTGAGTATATGTGCGTGTTTGTGTCTGTTTTGGCCTGTGTGTGTGTGTGTGTGTGTGTGTGTGCGTGCGTCCGTCACAACGACACGGGAGCCCTTACCGTGGTACGGTCCCTCCATTGAAGAAGAGGGGAGCGAACGAGAGGAGGAGGAGAAGAGAAGGAGGGAGCGGGGCGGAAGAGTGGAACCTCCGGCCGAGGGCGAGCACGCCGAGCCGGGAGCGAGGGAGCACAGCGGAGGGAGAGAGAAAAGAGAGGTGGTCTAAAAGAGAGGTGGTCCTACTCCTGCTGCCGCCGTCCCGTACGGCCGTGCACTCCGCACACACAGAGGGAGAGAGTGTGTGTGTGTGTGTGCGCTGGGCGTGCGAGCGTGTGGCGAGCTGTCTGTCCAATGACAAGAGAGGACAGAACAGAAGGAGGAGCGGAGAGGAAGAGAGGGAGGGCGGAGGAGGGAGGAGGGGGGGGGGCTTTGTCTCTGAGGGAGACGGAGAGGGGGGGGGGGCTTTGTCTCTGAGGGAGAGGGGGGGGGGGGATCAGAGTAGACAGAGAGAGCGAAAGAGCGGGAGAGAGAAGGAGAGGGAGAGAGGGAGAAGGAGAGAGAGCGAATATACACAAATCAGCTCCAATAGCCATCCATCCTTCTTTCCCTCCTTGCCTTTCTCACTCCTTTGCCCAGAGGAGAAGACTGAATGGCAGTGTGAGTGTGTGTGTGTGCGCGCGAGTATGTGTGAGTGTGTGTGTGTATGTGTGAGTGTATGTGTGTGTTTGTGCATGTTTTTTTCTGGACAGGAAGTGGATGATATTAGTTAAACGTGTTCCAAACACATGCTGGAAAGACTTCCAAAGCCCTGCTTGATGTGTGTGTAAGTGTGTGTGGATGTGTGTACATCAAAGAAAACCACAGGAAGCTGTTTCTCTTCTTACAGCTGGAGGCTCCACACACTCCTCTCCCCACACACACACACTCCTATCCCCTCCACACACACACCGCTCCTTTTCACAGACACACACACTCCTCTCCTCACAGACACACTCTTCCCTTCACAGTTGACACACTGGACACAGTTTATTGTAGAGAACACTATTACACTCCTCTCCTCTCCCCCCTCTTCTCTTCTCTCTACTCCTTTTCCATTCTCTCCGTTCCCCTCCCCTCCCCCTCCTCTCACCAGGGTAATCACACAGATGCAGGGATCCTCTCTAATCTGACGTCTGCCGGGATCCTGCTGGATTAGCTCCCCCTTTGCTCTGTTAACACTCACCACCCTGCCTCTCTCTCTCTCTGCGTGCCTCTGTGTGTGCGCGCTTTTTAAAAAACTAAACATTTTAGATGTGTGTGTGTAGGCTGAGGAGAGAGGGTCGACTTTCCTGACAGGAGAGATACCTACAGAGAGAGAGGGAGAGATCTTCCGCCCAGAGAGAAAGAGAGATCTGCTGACCAGAGAGGGAGAGAGAGATCTACTGACCAGAGAGAGAGAGACAGAGAGAGAGAGAGACAGAGAGAGAGAGATCTACTGACCAGAGAAAGAGAGACCAGACCAAATCAGGTGCTGTCATCCCTTCTCCCTGGATCTGATGCTCCAAGCGCTCAGCTTCCATCTAGCTGTGTGACCACAGCACCCTCTAGTGGACCTGCTAGATAGTCTCACAGCTAGACCTGCAAGTAAGTCTCTGTACCTGCTAGCTAGTCTCAGAGCTGGACCTGCTAGCTAGTCTCAGAGCTGGACCTGCTAGCTAGTCTCAGAGCTGGACCTGCTAGCTGGCCTCAGACCTGGACCTGCTAGCTAGTCTCAGAGCTTGACCTGCTAGCTGGTCTCAGAGCTGGACCTGCTAGCTAGTCTCAGAGCTGGACCTGCTAGCTAGTCTCAGAGCTGGCCCTGCTAGCTAGTCTCAGAGCTGGCCCTGCTAGCTAGTCTCAGAGCTGAACCTGCTAGCTAGTCTCAGGGCTGGACCTGCTAGCTAGTCTCAGAGCTGAACCTGCTAGCTAGTCTCAGAGCTGAACCTGCTAGCTAGTCTCAGAGCTGGACCTGCTAGCTAGTCTCAGAGCTGAACCTGCTAGCTAGTCTCAGAGCTAGGGAGGGAAAAACAGAGACAAAGAGAGAGGGACAGTGAGAGATAGAGAAAGGGAAAGACAGACATAGATAGGGATCCTCACAAAAGCTGTGACTAACAGTCCACTCGCATGCAACCATACACACACACACACACAGAGAGAGACACACACACACAGACGCACACACAGAGACGCACGCACACACATACAGACCATGCTCTGTGCTGGGACCTGGACCTGAGACTGGCTAAATGTTTAAAAAAAAATACAGTACAGTCTCTCTTCCTCGCCCACACCCCCCTCTCACCATCTCCCTCTCCCTCCTCCAGGAGTTCTTAGAAACCAGGGGTTTCTTCCAGTTTGCTAGTGTCCACGTCTGACATCATCTGATTGGTTTAGCAGGCACCAATGGCAGACATTGTTTCAGCGCTGGCAGGGTGGAGAATTTACAAACCCAATCCCTGGTCTGACTGTGTACACACCTACACACACACTCAGACACACACTCAGACACATACACACACTCAGACACACACACACTCAGACACACACACACTCAGACACACACTCATGATTGCTCCTCTAATCCTCCTCGCCCGTGATCTGTCTCTTTACCTCATGTTGCTTTATGAAATCTGTCATTCACTCTACATTCACTCTCTCTCCCTTTCCCTCTCACTCACCCTCTCTCCTACTCCTTCTCCTTTCCAAATCACCTTCTCCCCCCCTCTCTCTGAGTCAGGATGAGTGTCTAGTCTGGGAACAGTGAGTGTTAGAGCTCTGTAACACACTGTAAGAGAGCTCCACTGTCTCTGGAACTCTGACTGCAGCATCATCACCACCCACTTGCGTCACTACACACACCTACAATGGCATCACACACACACACACACACACTTAAGGACACCCCCCACACACGTGCAAAGACACACTAGCGCCACACACACCCTCACCCATGCTGGGTCAGGGTGAGGGTTAAGTTCAGCTGGGGCCAGTACCTGCAGAGTGTCAGTCTGGTCACCAGAACCAGGCCAAGAGCACCCTGGTGCTCTACGCCAGATGGATCCAAGATGGACGCCTGGTTTCCTGCTTCTCAATGGTACAGAGAGAGACTGGAAGCCTGCTGGCTCTGTGGGACTGGCTGTTAGGCTGGTTCATGAGCAGCATAGCGGCCTGAGTGATTCACACACACACACATACGTACACACACACACCCACAGCTTAGAATAAGAGCAGCACAATGGTAGGAAATGACCTCATAGATGAGGACTGTGTCCTGAGGCCTTCTGGAACATGGTTCACACTGGCCACTGCAGGGTGTGTGTGTGTGTTTGCATACTTATATTTGTGCGTGGGTGTAGGATTGTGTGTATTTCCTGTATTTCCTGTGTGTGTGTGTGTGACAGTCCAGATCCCAGCTAAGATGCTGAACCTGTATAGATCCAGGTGTCAGGTCTCCTGCTCATGGCTAACTTCCTGGATCACTTCCTGGATCACTTCCTGCCTTCCTACTTCCAGTCTGAAGAGACAGGTGGGCGGATGTGTGAGTGAGTGAGTGAGTGTGTGTATGTATGAGTGTGTGTTGGTGTGTGTGTACGAGTGTGTGTGTACGTATGAGTGTGTGTTAGCGTGTGTGTGCGAGCGTGTGTGTGCTTGTGAGTGTGCAAGTGAGTGTGCGTATATTTGTGTGTGTGTGCGTTGTATAGCCATGGAAGTGAAAGGTTATTAACGGTCTGGGGAGTCTGCCGTCTACTGTCACAGCATATCACAAGAGACAGTTAAGCAAGAGAGACAAACGGAGAGAGAGAAGAGAGACACAGACGACGAGGAGGTGAAAGAGAACTAGAAAAGGAGAGAGTGATACAGGGATGAAAAAGAAGGGAACAGAGACGGAGAGGGAGAAAGGGAAGAGAGAGATATCTGGATGGGGAGATAAGAGGGAGAGAGAGTGAGGGAGAAAGGGGAAGTGAGAGAGCGAAATGAGAGAAAGAGAGAGAGGGGAAGAGAGAGAGAGAGGGATGATAGCACAACTACTATCAATCAGGAGGTCACAGGGATCAGCATGCTGCAGTGATGACATCATGGGTCATGTGACCCACTGGGGTGGCTAGGATAGCTGTGATTAATGTTGCTATATCGACCACTGCTTCATCGCTTCAGTAACATTTAACATAGTGACCTGTAATATCTCCGACAGGTCTGACTGTTCAGATGTCTGTGTACAGCGTGTAGACCTATGTTCAGTCTGTGTGTGTGTCCATGTGTGTGAGTGTGACTATGTGTGAGTGTGTGCAAGTATGTGTGCATGTATGTGAGTGTGACTATGTGTGAGTGTCTGCAAGTGAGTGTGTGTGTATGTGTGTGGCTGTGTGAGTGTGTGTGCTCACAGTCCACCTTTCTTTACTAATTATGGTTTAGGATGCCCCAAGGGTGGGAGTGTGTTTAAATGTGTGAGAGAGAAGAGAGAGGCAGAGAGAAAAAGAGAAAACGCGCGAGAGAAAGAGAGATAGGCAGATAGAGAGACTTCACAGACTAACAAAGTGTCTAAACTGCTGGGCACTAAGAGGAAAAAGGCGTTTTCCTCCTGAGTCCTGAGGGACAGTGTGTGTGTGTGTTAGCTACATCCTGGAGGTAGCCATTAGATGCAGAGTACACAACAAGTATGCAGCCTTCATGCAGTCTTCCTGTCAAGGGACACACACACACACACCCTCATAAACATACACACACACACCCTGACACATGGACACACTCACAGATGACGTCTCGGTGAGTTTATCAATGAGTTCATCTGGTAGTGAGCAAGATCATTGTGTGATTTATGATCCGGATCAAAGCCATCTTCTCTCTGACTGTGTATTTGTATGTGATTGTGTGTATCTGAGATGTGTGTGTGTGTGTGTGTGTGTCTACTGCTGGTCTCCTGGCTCTCACAGACAATCCTTAAGAGATAAGTAAGACTAGGATCAGAAACGGAGACAGTCTCTCACTACCACACACACACACACCCCTATCTAAAGACTACTCTCCTGCTGTCTCATACAAACACACAGCTACCCTAAAAACTATACTGTAGTGTCTGGCTGCCCTCAACACTTCCGGCCACGAGACCTGAACACACCGTTAAGAAGACGAATATCAAATCAATAATAATATAACAGCTGCATAAATGATGTGTCTACAGACGTGGAGTACGCTTACAGCACTGTAAACCACTTTCTCTGATCCAGGATGAACTCTTGAGAACAGATACATTTGATTGCAGGTGATAAAAGAATGGAATGGGATGTTTAATCTACTTTTCCGTCCGGGAAAAGAAGAGAGAATCAAAGCAGCTTGTGACTAGTAGTTGTTGCCGTATTAAAGGCAATACAAAAAGAGTCAACTGTTTCTAAAAATACAGGCCTTGGCGGCTGCACTGTAATTTCCAGCGCCCGAGGCTTCGAGATCAGCAGAAGTTTGAATATTCCTGCCACGCCGATATCCACACCACCGAGAGCGCCGAGGTGAAGCCAACACGATAAAATATGAATTAGGAAATCGAAACAGCCCTTTCCCCCTAAAACATAATTACCAAAACACGTTGCTCAATCGAAATGCAAAAGCTATCATTAAATGTTCTCATTTAAAACACACACAGACTTGGATACGCGCGTGATGAATAGGCTATTCGGCTGAGAACACTAAGGTGTGTTTGTGGTCATTCTGACTCATGTCAAGAACCCGGTGGAGCAGAGAAGGGTACTTTCCGGAGTAATCAATGACAACCCGCGTGTAATAAACTACACACCGCATTGTAGATCTTATACGTGATAGGCTGCATCGCGGACGAATGAGATCATGAGAAAATAAATCAACTACAATCGGCATTAACAGCAAAAAACTAGTCCTGGTTAAAAAGAAATGCCACCAAATCCTAGCCTACCTGGGCGAGACCACCAACAAATAACTCACGCCTTATCACCAATTCAACACATTAAAATCCCAAGCGAAAGAAGCGTGACTTACTTCCAACACTTGAGTCCTAGAGGCGCGTCTGACGTTTTGTGTCCGTTTCCCGGTGTCAGTCCTCGTTAACGCGCGCCTATAAATCCGTTATTAGAGAAGTTGAACTGCGGTTGGCGTGTGCTTCCCGTGCCTCTGTCCACCGCTCCAGACTATCTCGCTCATTCCCATGTCCCATCCCCAGTTCAGAATTCCAATATGGCGGCGGCGGAGCAGCGACCGGCCCTCGGCCGAGTCTACAATATCTCTCACAGGAAAAGTAGGAGGCACGCACACTCCAAACGGGGAATACTGAAGGCTTGCTGATTGAGACTCAACTCCCAGCACACAGCCTAGCGGCCAGTAGTCAGTGCTTTCTTGAAACAATTAAAAAGTGCAACTTGCCCGATGTAAATCAAAATCACTGTATGCACCAGTGGCTGTAAAACTAAGTTTCCCAATAGCGTTTTCGAATTAATATTCGCATTTAATATTCTAAGCGTTTTAGACTCAAAGTAGACTCATTATTAAGATGAAAACATTGCCTACATTTCACCGTGTCAATTTAACCGTTGTTACGTATTCGGATCCCACTAAACTGTAATATAACACAGCGCGTAAATGACAATGTGAACGCGGTCACAGGCCCAGGTGACAGATCTGTCAGGTTTGCTGCGTGTTTGGTCGGTAGTATCCGCTTACACGCTGACGCGCACGACCTCCCCGCCGCCTGGGAATCCCAGTTGTGTGAATACAGCGTTACTGTAACCTTTTGCTGAACCTCATCTCTCTCTCACCCTGTCCTCCTCTCCCCCTTTCTGTGTCACATATTCACCACCTCCCTCTGGGTTGAAACAGCACCTGTTCTGTTCTCTGGTAACCTGACTCTCTTTCTCTCCCTCTCTCTTAACCCCCCCCCCCCCCCCCCCCCCCCCCCCCCCCCGCCCCCTACATAAACACAGTTCCTCCCTCTCTTCCCCCTTTACCTCGCTTTTCCCCCTCTCTCTCTCCCTCACTGTACCTCCCTCCACCCCCCCCCCCCCCTCCATGGAGAAAACGTCTATCGTTTGAAGGATCACACCACTACAGGAGACTGTGGAAGGAGACGATGCAGATGTTTGTCTTATGTGACAGAGGCGGTTCGAGTAACAGTGAGACCTGAAGACTTGTGGTAACTCGCTGAGCTGTTGTTTGGGTTTACGGCTATGCAGGACAGCCAGGGACCCGGGTTCAAATCCAGTTCATGTATTCGTCCATTACGATACTAATGCCCCTTCTCTTCCTTTCCACTCTCTCCCTCTCTTCTCTCTCTCACCTCTTCCTCCTCCCTCACCTCTCTTTCCCTTTCTCAAACCCCCCCCTTCTAGCTTCTCTCTGTGCCCTTTTCTTATCCCCCTCTCCCTGTCTATTTCTCTCCTCTCCCATCCCCCTCTCCCTGGAGAGATTATAATCCAGCAAACCAGAGCATCAGAATCATATTCATGAGGAAACTCATCTTTAGGCGGATAATCCCAGGATTCTGACATCTGTCAGTGTCATTAAGGAGAGGAACTCCATCCAGAGTAGAAACATCAACCAGATTATAAACCAAGGGCCTGACGAATCATGATTTCAAAACGAGCGCGTCCAACTGCGTCAGAATATGAATCCAGCGGAGATTAAACCTAGTTTTCGACTCAGGGCTGTACAGTAGCTGGTCATGTTGGCAACAAAAAAAAAGGTTAAAGGACTCTCTCTGTGACTCATGATTTAGTGCCCTCTATTGTTGCACCATAGTTGAGAAACTATTGTTCACCATGTCTGGTAGCTGACGTGGTTACTCTGCACTGTACCCCTTTGAAAACAGATCGTTCCTTGACTACCACAATACTGTTAGAACTGTACCCTTCTGATCCTTGATTTTCTGATGTCATTTCTTCATGCACCTTTTTGTATGTTGCTTTGGATAAAAACCTGAATGATACATAAAGCAGGTAAATGACGACATGACACACTATGGGGATGCAGGTAAATGCCCCCTGCTGGTCAACATCAGATGTGCAGGTTAGACTGAAGTAACACTTTTAACCAACTCTGGAAGAGAGAGGAGAGGGAGGAGGATGGAGAGGAGAGAGGGGGGTGGAGAGGAGAGAGGGGGGTGGAGAGGAGAGAGGGGGGTGGAGAGGAGAGAGGAGGGTGGAGAGGAGAGAGGGGGGTGGAGAGGAGAGAGGAGGGTGGAGGAGAGAGGAGGGTGGAGAGGAGAGAGGGGGGTGGAGAGGAGAGAGGGGGGTGGAGGAGGGTGGAGAGGAGAGAGGGGGGTGGAGAGGAGAGAGGAGGGTGGAGAGGAGAGAGGAGGGTGGAGAGGAGAGAGGGGGGTGGAGAGGAGAGAGGAGGTGGAGAGGCGAGAGGAGGTTGGAGAGGAGAGAGGGGGGTGGAGAGGAGAGAGGGGGGTGGAGAGGAGAGAGGAGGGTGGAGAGGAGAGAGGGGGGTGGAGAGGAGAGAGGGGGTGGAGAGGAGAGAGGAGGGTGGAGAGGAGAGAGGAGGGGAGAGGAGAGAGGGGGGTGGAGAGGAGAGAGGGGGGTGGAGAGGAGAGAGGGGGGTGGAGAGGAGAGAGGGGGTGGAGAGGAGAGAGGAGGGTGGAGAGGAGAGAGGAGGGTGGAGAGGAGAGAGGGGGGTGTAGAGGAGAAAAGGGGGGGGGGTACCCCTCACTGAATTGTTCTTCCAAAGGTTTCTGCCATTTTGTTCTGAGTTTTTCCTTGTCTTCTCTGAGGGTTTATGTTGGTTATTGGTGCTGATCTGTTGGCTTCTACGAAGCCCTCTGTGACAACAAGGGCTGTACATATAATGTGAGTCGTTTATACAACGGTGCTCGTCCGTGTCGCTTCCTCCCGATCTTTACCCGTACTGGTCAAACTCAGGTTCTCTGACTTGCCAACGCGACCACCAACGTTACAAACACCGCTTTAACCAGCTAGGCCACCGAAAAGCTAACTCTTCGATGGCGCAGGTGGGTGGTATTTATACTGAGGAGAGAGTTTTACCAATTCAGCTCAGTTACACTTTGATTTCTTCCCGTGCTTCGTCTATTAATGAGCTGGTAAATACAAACATCTGTCATGTCAGTCCTCCTCATGGTGACCAGGGGTCAAAGGTCACCTTAATACCCACAGCTGATTTTTCTATACACCTAATTATATATTTAAAAAACTATAATAAATATATTAAACGTTCTTTATTGTCCTTCATTTAACATGGTTAGAAAATACATTGAACAAAAATGTAATTACTACATCTACAACAGATTTAGTTTCAATAAGAGTGTTTGAATATATAAAAAGGGTCCATGTACAGTGACAAGTCACATATAAATACAGTCTGTAGTTTTGTTACACTGGACACAATATCTAAACATTCCTACATCTGATAAGGCCTAAGTCAGGTGAATAAACACTTAAAGAGCAGCAAGAGTTTACCATGGCAATATCTGAGAAGTACAAATTCTCCCTGCTGCCAGCACTGCCTCATGGCTGTGGTAATCCTACCACCAGGGGGCAGTGGCAGTGTGTTTCTGTCCTTCAGCCACCAGTAGGTTACTGTGCTACTCTACTCCACCTTCCAGATGGCGATCTTGCCATCCTCGCGGGCAGCGCCGCTAAGAACATAGCGGTCTTCCGCAGAGCACAACGTCTGCACGGTGTCGTTGTGGGCAACCAGCTCCTTCTCCACCAGGTGGCGCTCTGGGTCCAGCACGAAGGTCTTCCCCCGGGCCTTCCCCCCGCTCCTGCCCCGGCCCCCCACCCAGACCTGCACCAGCGGGGAGGACACAGAGTTCAAAACCAGAACACCTCCTCTATGGCTTTGACAATGTTTAATTCATCTGTAGCTACCCTGTTAGCCTAATGTTGGCCTGCCAGTTAACCTGATGTGAGCCAGAAGGTGAACTGACTCAGCAGAGGGAAAGTTACCTGGTTCTTGACCCTGATCATGCAGGTGACCCCAGTGCATTCTGGGAGTAGGATTCTATGGAAGGGCTTGGAGAGCTCGGTGAGGAGCCACACACACACCTCCCCCGAGTCCACACACGCCGTCCACAGCTGCTCCAGCTACACACACACATGCACACAACTTAGACTGTAAAAATGTACATTACAAAATACATTTAAATTTGAGAAACAGTGCCCTCAATTCTTGTGTGAACATCCCCAGTCCTCCAGCTGGTGTACCTCAGGCAGCATGAGCAGCCAGCTGAAGGCTGATGTGGATCCTCTGGTCTGCTCTGGCAGAGCCGTCCTGCGGTTCACACTGCCCGTCTTCAAAACCTCCATCACACAGTCCCTGGCACCTGCACACCCACCCAACTTTATGGTCACATGCTCATTTATTGACTCTGAAATGCTTGATTTCCAGGCTCACCCAACAGAGCAGAGAGGTACTTAAAAAACACAAGACGTAAATAAAAACAATGCAACCTTAAATAACCTAAGTGATCAATACACAGTTGCTTAGTGGTTGTGTGGAGGTCATGTAGGGGTCATGTGGCGCTCATTTAGGGGTTGTGTGGAGGTCATGTAGGGGTCGTGTGGAGCTCATTTAGGGGTCGTGTGGAGGTCATGTAGGGGTCGTGTGGAGGTCATGTGGAGGTCATATCGAGGTAGTTTAGTCCCGGTACTCACAGCACCAGAGCGCCCCCCTGCAGAGCTGCAGGGACTGCAGACGGTCACAGGAGAGATGGAACTGCTTCCTGATCTGCAGGGATGCCACGTCCCATGCCATCACCACGCCGTCCGCCCCACACGAGTACGCCACCTTGGGGCTGCCGCCGGAACCACGGGGGAGGGGGAGAGGGGATATAGAGAATAGACGTTTATATATATATATATATATACAGCCCTAATGGGATTGAGCCTTTAATCTGTTCCACTGCGGTGGTGCTGGGTGACACAAATCAAGTGCACCCTCGCCTCACAGATTTTATGTAATCTACTTATGCATCCACCTTGTTCTTACCTTGCCGCATTGTCCTTGCTGCATTGTACTAAGTAATACTGTAGTTGTTATTGAGATGTTATTGTTGCACTGTATTGTGTTGTCGATGTTATCGTCTCCATTCTTACCTGATGAATACATATCGTTCCTTGACGCTGACCACCGAAATACTGCTAGAACTACACACTTCTGATCCTTGATTGTCCACTGTGCTTTCTGAATACACCGTTTGTCTTGTTGAATGAGTAGGATGTGTCATGTGACGTGCACCTGTATCTCTCGGAGCGTTCCCCCAGGGCCAGGCCCGTGACCTCGGCCCGGTGGTCGGTCAGTTGCTTGTTACATGACATGCTCCTCGTGCTGATGATGTAGATGACCGAGTCCTGGGAGCCCACCCACACCTGCTCACTGTCCACTCCCAGCATGCAGTTCTGCAGGGACAACAGCAGTCCGTTTGATCCTAGCCATCTCAGTATTCATACAGTGGATTGAATACTAGTATGTGTGTTGACGTCTAACAAGGATACCATAAACAATGCTCAAATGGAACAACATTGTACTTGATATGTTTAACTTGATTTACTGACCGAAATTATAAAAGGACTCAAATGATCAAAGTATTCAGGCTTCAGACATGTATAACAGTGGTATAGTATAGTTCAGCTGCCACGAGAGGCTGTTCTCTGTGTAGTCTCCTGAGATGTCTGGAATTCTACACCCCTCTGCTACTCATTATGGTTCATGTGACTCAGCACAGAGACGTTAACTGACCACAGCGAGGGATCTCTTTAGGAGATGTTTATAGGTCAGTGGTAGAGCATGGGGATGGGTATAGCTCAGTGGTTAAGCGTGGGGATGGGTATAGCTCAGTGGTAGAGCAGTTGACTACAGATCAAAAGGCCACACGTTATAATCCCCCCCCCCCCATATGTCTCTGCTAAATGACTCTTTATCTGCTCTCTCAAGTCGGAATCCCCAAATCACTCAGCAGTTTCAGATGATCTGAGTCGGGTGTTTTCTTGCAGCTGCCTCTTTGAGGAAACGTCACTCTTAAATCTAATTTCAGTTCCTTTTTTTATGTCTCTCTCCAACTGTCTCTCTCCTCCTACTCCCCCCCTCCCTCTCCCTCTCTACCCCTCGCTGTATCGAAAACACTCTTCTCCGATCTCCCCGTCTCTCTCTAACCCTCCCTCTCCCTCTCCCTCTCTCCCTCTCTCTCTTTTCCCCTGTCCACACATCTGTCTTCCATCACCCCTCCCTCCAGAGGGTGTTCTCACCAGGGGGGCGGAGCCTGCTTGGACGCAGGTCTGCAGCATGGACCAGCTGGCTGCGTCAAAAACCACCACCTTCCCATTGCTAAGGGCAACCCACAGCTTGGGGTTCCCGTCTCCCTCCGAGTCGCCCCCCCCCAGCTGGCCTGAGGACACACACACACACTGTTAAGTAGTTACACACACACAAGAAGGGAGGGAGGAGGGAGGGAAAGAGAAAGAGAGAGAGAGAGAGAGAGAGAGAGAGAGAGAGAGAGAGAGAGAGAGAGAGAGAGAGAGAGAGAGAGAGAGAGAGAGAGAGAGAGAGAGAGAGAGAGAGAGGGGAAGGAGGTGTTGCACGAGGAGTGGGGCTGGTCTGGTCAAAAGGAGTGAGTGAGGGAGTGTAATGAATTAAGAGAGAAGATGGAAGAAAGGAGTGAGAGAGAGAAGAGAGGAGTGGGAGTGACCTGGAAGGCATCCAAAAACTTGAGTGTGACCTACATTCGGACGTGGGACTTGAATGTCTCTCTGTGTTCCTGTCTACTCTCAGTTGTTCTCGAAAACTACCAACAGGACTGTTCCAACTTTCCCTACAGAACCACAGCTAGCTAGCAGCTAGCTAGCATGGCTGGTTCTCTCACTACAAATCCACATATGCTAGCAGCTAACTAGCATGACTGGTTCTCTCACTACAAATCCACATATGCTAGCAGCTAACTAGCATGACTGGTTCAAGCCAACCCCTGGAGCTAGATAGACGCCTCACAGGAAACACATCTTTCTAATAAACAACCTTCCAGTAACTACCACCTCTTAAACTTCTAGAAGGAGGAGGAGAGGAAGAGGAGGAGAGGAAAACAAAGGAGGAGAGGGGGAGAAATAATATGAGTAGATGAAAGAGGATGAAACGGAGAAGGGGCCAGTGGAAGGAGATTCGGCTGGAGGAGAGGTTGGGTAACTGGGCTGTAAAGAAGAAGTGGAATGCAAGTAGTGAAACACATGGTTCTGTACTGATTACTCCACCTTCCAGATGGCGATCTTGCCATCCTCGCGGGCGGCACCGCTCAGAATGTATTCCCCTCCTCTCCTCCGAGCTTTTGTGCGTGCGTGTGCAAGTGTGTTAATGTGTGTGTTTGTGTGCGAGTGTGTGCGTGCCAGTGTGTGTGTGTACCTGGTGTGTATGAGTGTGTGTGTGTGAGTACCTGGTGTTTATGAGTGTGTGTGTGTACCTGGTGTGTATGAGTGTGTGTGTGTGTATGAGTACCTGGTGTTTATGAGTGTGTGTGTGTACCTGGTGTGTATGAGTGTGTGTATGTGTGTGAGTACCTGGTGTTTATGAGTGTGTGTGTGTACCTGGTGTGTATGAGTGTGTGTGTGTGTGTGTACTTGGTGTGTATGAGTGTGTGTGTGTGTGTGTGAGTACCTGGTGTTTATGAGTGTGTGTATGTACCTGGTGTGTATGAGTGTGTGTGTGTGTGAGTACCTGGTGTTTATGAGTGTGTGTGTGTGTACCTGGTGTGTATGAGTGTGTGTGTGTGTGTGTGAGTACCTGGTGTTTATGAGTGTGTGTGTACCTGGTGTGTATGTGTGTGTGTGTGTGTGTGTGTACCTGGTGTGTATGAGTGTGTGTGTGTACCTGGTGTGTAGAGTAGAACATCCACAGCCTGTGCGGAGGTCAGATCCAGGGAGGGGTTGATCTTGTGCTTCAGAGTCTCTGATGTGGTTTTGGGAACCATCATTGGTACTACATGCACGCACACGCAAACACACGTCACACACACACACACACACGCGCACATGAGATTAGCAGGAAATGTATTCCTGTGTGTGTCTCTAAACAATGCAGACACCTACATAACAAGGCAATTTTAGGTCAGATTGAAGACCAGTTCCTGTAGTAAGAACATTATACCCAGACTGACAATGAGAATGCCAGTGAAGCTCCTCTTACACAGCCTGTTCAAGGCTATTGTGCCTCTATGCCGCCTCACAGTTCTGTGTCAAAGTTACGAACTCAGAATGAGGGGTCATTGTTGAACCAGCATGAAGCCGGCAGTGGAGGCAGTCACAGAGCTGAATCATGTCTGTGTAAAAGGGACAACCAGCATGTTGGGACTACACACACTAATAACCACACTGATTCTGGAACGCAGGCCTGCCATGTCAAATCACACACGGAGTGGCCTTATGCCGGCTTTGTTTGGTTCAGTGTAAACAAAGTGTGTGGGCGTGAGTGTGTGTGTGTGTGTGTGTGTACCCTCTGTCTTCATCTTGTCAAAGTAGGCTAGTTTGGAGGCAGCGTAGATGGCCCTGGTGCTTTGCAGGCAGCCCACCACTGCATCCATGAGCAGAGAGTTAGTCAGGGCCTGCTGCATGAACTGGGGGTCCTGGGTGGGGGTGGGGGGAGAGAGAGGGGGGGGGGGGGGAGCGTAGGGAGACAGAGGTAAATCCTGGTTATTCATGTGTACATGCATATAGATGAGGCTCCACATTCCACACGCTTCATATACCATAGAACAGTGGTGTGTGTGTGTGTGACATGCCATTAGCAGGGGGAGTTTCAAAGGCGTGTTCTCTGTTGTTCATGCTGGACCCAGTCCAAACAGCTTCCTCTATAAAACTCCTACATACATTTACATTACATTTACATGTATTCATTTAGCAGACGCTTTCATCCAAAGCAACTGCCAAGAGAGCTTTACAAAAGTGCATAGGTCACTGATCATAACAACGAGCAACAGTAAAATATTTCACAGCAAGAATTTTAAATCAGTTACAACTAACCAACAAGTCTCTCAATAAGAGTCATTACACACACACCCCTCCCTCCTCTCCCTCCCTCCCTCCCACCCACACACACAAACACCCCTCCCTCCTCTCCCACACACATGCACGCACGCGCACACACACACACACCCCTCCCCTCCCACACACAAACACAAGTAGATACACACTACACGCACACACACACGGACCTTGTGCTCGTCGGCCATCTTGCGTCCGCCCCACATCTCCTTCACCATGAGGTTCCACAGCTCGGACTCGCCCTTCAGGTTGGCCTCGAACACCACCTTCCTGCCCAGAGAGCGGATCCTCAGGGTGGGGATCCGCAGCAGCAGGAACGCAGCCGAAGAGATCTTCACCTCCTGACACACACACACACAGGTTCAAACACAGGAACACACACCTCCACACACACAGGAGCACACAGACCTTCACACACACACACACACAGGTTCAAACACAGGAACACACACCTCCACACACACAGGAGCACACAGACCTTCACACACACACACACACACCTTCACCTCCTGACACAAGACACAGGAACACACATACTTTCACACATCATCAGACACACCTTCACACCCAGGAACACTCTCCTTGTGAAACACACGCACACACACACATACATACAAACACAGACACACACAGACACACAAACCTTCACACAAGCACACCATACAGGAAGTAGTACCGGCCGGCCCTCTCACCTCGATATCCCTGAACTTGGTGATCTCCAGGAAGCCGGGCCGTCCTCCGGTCAGCAGGAAGAGCCTGCGCTGCGTCATGGCGATCTTGCCCACGCCGCGGGACGTCTTGACGGAGGAGGAGAGCTTGAACACGCACTCGCTAGCCTCCAGCTGCTCCACCACGCCGGCAGGGAGCGCCACTTCCTGGGCCTCGGCTTCCGTCTCCTTCCAGAAGGTGTAGAACACGCGGAACAGCTCCGGGTCCACCTGTTTCTGCTGGCCTGGACGCACACACACGTAACATTCACAAATGCACAAATACACACACATGCCCGTGCATACACACAAGTACGCACGTAGAAACACAAACCCATCTGTACACACATACCTCATTACTAATGCTTATGGGTCTACCACAGTTGACTGGCACCCTATCGGTCAGCCAGCTCTTGGACAGGAAGGAGCAACCGACTCTACAACAACATCCTTCTACAGCACGTTGTAATTCACTGGAAATATTGACACAACGATAATTCACCCACACACACACACACACTATCGCAAAGGCACAACAATTCTTTTCCTACACACACACACACTCATACACTCAGTCACACCCTCAGTGTGTCAAACGTAAACAGTGTGTGGAATGCGTGAGGAATGTTGCACACACATGCTGATGATAAGACTACTATCTCCCTCCCTACCTCTCTCTGTCCCTCCCTCCCTCCCCCCATCCTCTCCCTCGCTTTCCCTCCCTCCCCTCTCTTCCTCCCTCCCACTCTCGAAGGAGGTTCTCGGGTAGCAGTGAGGGAATGATTAACCAGAGAACTCTCTGTTCTAACAGAAACGTCTAGAAGCCGTCTTTACATTCCTGGGTGGAGAGTTGAGCTTTGATTGGAGCTTGGTGTGTAGCTGGGTGTGTAGCTGGGTGTGTAGCTGGGTGTGTAGCTGGGGGGTCAGATGGCTGAGCGGTTAGGGAGTCGGGCTATTAATCAGAAGGTTGTTGGTTCGATTCCCGACCGTGCAAATGACGTTGTGTCCTTGGGCAAGGCACTTCACCCTACTTGCCTCGGGGAGAATGTCCCTGTACTTACTGTAAGTCGCTCTGGATAAGAGCGTCTGCTAAATGACTAAATGTAATGTAAATGTAAATGTGTAGCTGGGTGTCCAGATACGTGTGTCGTATCTGTAGCTGCGTTTATGTTCTGTCTTTGTTACCAAGTCTCAACAGACAGAGAACCAGTACAATACAGAACACACGAATACAGAAACTCCTCGGAATGGTGGATAGTGGGGTGAACACGCACACACAAACGCCATCACACACACACACGCCATCACACACACACACGTGAGGTAAGGACCAAACACCACAGCACACACTACGTGGGGGGGGAATGAAAAGATCTTACCCTCCAGGTTGGAGTCAAGATAAAAGACAGACTGGGAGCCAGCCCCCTCCACATCATCTGGGAGGCGTGGGAGGGGGGGGAGGGGGGGGGGGGGTAGGAGCGGAGCAGAATGACTCATAGAAATCAGCGGGGTAATTCCCAGACTACGCAACACTGAACCCTTTAAGTGTTGTACACTACAGTAAACTCCAGCTGAGGTCACACACACACACAGTCTGATTGGACCTGGAATCGTCTCATCTCAGATGGAATGTTGACCTGACTTCCAAGATTCCAAAACCAGCTGGCAAAATGTGACAGTCAAGTTGTCAGACTGGTTGGTTGAGATAAGCAGCCTGTCATCTGAAGTGACAGGAACACAAGAGATTTCAAGAACCATTGCTGGTGATTATTGTTGAAGTGACTTGATCTTCATGTTCCGATCAGAGTAACCTTTGGAGGAACAATCACATAAACATGGTTTGCTGACCACAATCCCATGAATTCCTCCTCTCCCTGTCGGGTCCAAAAACCTGACATTACTTTTATTGTCAAGTCAAGTGTGTTTGATACTATTCAGGCTTACAACAGTTTTTCGAAGCATGAGAAGAGTCCAGATTGTATGTGTGCCCCAACCTTCACAGACACAGTAACCAGTGGATAGTTTACATATATCTATGAGTGTCTACTACTCGAACAGTAACTCTATATCTCTGAGTATCTACTCTAACAGTAACTCTATATCTATGAGTGTCTACTCTAAAGTAACTATATATATGAGTGTCTACTCAAACAGTAAGTCTATATCTACGAGTGTCTACTCTAACAGTAGCTCTATATATCTGAGTATCTACCCCTACAGTAACTCTATATCTCTGAGTATCTACGCCTACAGTAACTCTATATCTCTGAGTATCTACCCCTACAGTAACTCTATATCTCTGAGTATCTACTCTACCAGTAACTCTATATCTCTGAGTATCTACTCTACCAGTAACTCTATATCTCTGAGTATCTACTCTACCAGTAACTCTATATCTCTGAGTATCTACTCTACCAGTAACTCTATATGTATGGGTATCTACTCTATGGGCCTGGTGCCAGTAGTGACTCCATCCTTACCTACAGTGAGGGCATCAAACAGCCTGAGGATGGTGCCCTGGTCCTTGACGATGCCAGACTCCTGCACGTGCCTCACAAACTGCTCCAGGTGCATGTGCTTTTTCGGCAGCTGGAAGCGCTTGACGGCCCCCTGGTCGCCGTTGAGGGCGCGCTCCTGCTCCGTGTCCCTCTTGACGCGGCTGATGAGGCGCTTGAGCTCCGGCCGGCGCTCCGTCTGCCCCCGCTCCGCCTCCGGGAGCGAGTCGACCAGCGCCGTGACCAGCGCGGCGGGGAAGATGTCCGTGTCCGTCTTGTAGAGCGTCTGGAAGTCGTCCAGGGCGTCGAGGCGACGTCCGGCCACGGAGCACACCAGGCCCCTGAGGTAGTGATACCTGGGGGGGGGGGGGGGGGGGCGGAGATTTGTGGCGTCAAGCAACGCTTCTCTGCCCGAGGGATTTAGCTCGTCGCTAGACGCGTAGCTGTGGTACCTTAGCTGGTGTTTAGCTACAGATGGCGAGGTGGGCAGAGACCCCAACCCACACACACACACACACACGTCGGAACCCCCCACACACACACACACGTCGGAACCCCCCCGACACACACACCTGGCCAGAAGGGCGGAGTCCTCGGGCGGAGCAGCGTTGATGGCCTTCCCCAGTAGAGCGATCATCTCTGAGTAGTAGTTCTGAACGTAGTGGTACGCCAGTGGGGGAGGGAACTCTGGGAGACGGAATATCTTGACGGGTTTCTGGAGAATCTTCAGTCCTGAGAGAGGAGAGAGAGGGAGAGGAGAGGAGAAGAAAGGAGAGGAGAGAGAGAGGAGAGGAGAGAGAGGAGAGAGAGAGGGAGAGGAGAAGAAAGGAAAGGAGAGAGAGAGGAGAAGAAAGGAGAGGAGAGAGAGAGGAGAGGAGAGAGGGAGGAGAAGAGAGAGAGAGGGAGAGGAGAAGAAAGGAGGGTTTCAGAAACACAATCAGAGACCACACCGAGGAGAAACAGGAAGTGAGGCCTCGCCCCCGGGCCTCACCGCTGTCGGGGTTGACCTTCTTGAGGGAGGCGTGTCTGAAGGGCAGTGTGGGGGGGCTGGCTCCTGCCAGGTTGGGCATGCTGTGGCCCAGCTTGCTGCTGAGCCGGGTGTCTGGGCTGGTGTAGGAGCGGGCCACCTCCTGCATGGTGGGCCTGCGGGGCGACTCCGTCATCGCACGCAGTCTGGGGGGGCGACACGGGGCCGTGAGTGTGTATATATCAGGATGTTTGTGTGTGTATTTTTATCTAAGGGTGTGTGTTTGGGTATGGGTGTGTGAGGGGGTGTGTTTGTGTGTATGTATACAGTATAATGGTGTGTGTATGGATGAGGGTGTGTATATATACAGTATAATGGTGTGTGTGTGTGTGTGGATGAGGGTGTGTGTTTGTGTGTATATATACAGTAGAATGGTGTTTGTGTGTGTGTGTGTGGATGAGGGTGTGTGTGTACCTGTACGCCTCTGTCCGTGAGCTGAGCTCCAGCCGAGTGAAGGCGTCCATCTTTCTGTTCAGACGATCCCGCAGGAAGGAGTGGAAGATGTGCGTGTCCAGCACCTACACACACACACACACAGGAACACATGTGCATGCTTAGTGCACATATGTGTGGTGTGGGCGTGTGTGTGGTCGACGTGTGTGTGTGTGTGTGTGTGCACCTTGCGGTAGAAGGGCTGTTCAGCAGGCTCTCTACTCCTGAGGAACTCCTCACTGTTAAACACTCGATGTTCGTAGTTCAGATGCTCTTGGACCTGCCTGGGGACACATCATTACAACATCACTTCCTGTAGGGTCAGTTACACCACCCGTAGGGGTAGTTACAGTTCCTGTAAGGTTAGTTCAACTTCCTGTAGGGTTAAATAGACTTCCTGTAGCGTAAGCTCGACTTGCTGTACGGTTAGTCATTGTGTAGGGTCAGTTCGACTTCCTGTATAGAGGGAATCTGCTGTGTGTACCTGAAGATGTTGACGATGAGCTCCAGGGTGATGTTCAGTATCTGGGCGTTCAGCCTCCTCTGCCAGGCTCTGCGCCGGGAGCGCTGCTCGTTTACGTCTGTGCTGGCACCCTGGTGGCACCGCTCCAGGTCGTAGTGCATCTGGAGGGTGCCCACCCTGCACGCACAAACACACACACACATACATACATGTACACATAAACACACATGCATAGATACACACACATATATATGATATAGTCCACACATACACTTTCTGTGTGTGTCTGTGTGTGTGTGTGTATAGATATGTGTGTGTGTGGTATGTGTGTATGGTGTGTGTGTGTGGGGTGTGTGTGTACCGGGAGATGAAGCAGTCCCTGGCTGCATCAGGCACGGCGGGCAGGTCCAGTGTCTCTGAGCAGCTGCACGCCAGCATCCCCTCATCTATGTTCACTAGGACCAGGTCCTCAGTCTCCTATCTCATACACACACACACGCATACACACATACACACATACACCCATTAGCCACACACCCCTCACCAGATAACACACGGCAAGCCCAGGGGTTGAATAGAAACAATACCCTCCCTCATCCCATAACGACCCTGTCACTATCACCGTGGGAAACAATAGACCAGGAGGTCCAGTGAGCTCAGCTGAACCTAGACAAAGCACATACATCCCTTAGTGTGTGTGTGTGAGTGAGTGAGTGTGTGAATGATGAGTCAGGCTCCAGAGTCAGCTTAGCCATCACTACTCCAGACATTCCCTCTCCTCTCTGAGCAGGAAGACACACGCACGCACACACGCAGTCATCATTGATGTCATCATCTCATCCAGCTGGCTGCTGAAAGCCCTCTCACTGTCTCAGCAGAATAGAGCAGAGCCCAGCAAAGTAGAATAGATAGAAGCACAGTACAGTAAGAACAGAGTAGAGTAGAGTATACTAGAGTAGACTAGAGTAGAGTACTAAAGAGTAACAGTAGGGAGCATTAGAGTCCAGTCCAGTAGAGTCTCACCGCTGCCACCTCTTCATAGTGCTGCAGGTGGCAGCCCATCAGGTAGGCAGTGGGCGCCATGACGAAGTCCAGCATCTGGCAGGAGAGGACGGGCACATAGGGGTGCTGCCAGGACAGGGGGTGCAGGAAGAGCAGCAGGGCCTCGGACACCAGGGTCAGCCGGGACCAGTCGCTGGAGAACAACACCACCCTCTGCTCCGTCAGCAGGCTGGCCAGCACCTGGAGCAATAGGTTAGCTAGGTTAGAAACTTGAACTCTAGCTTAATAGCTAGGTTAGGCTAGGCTATATCACGCTAAACTATGCTATGCTAGGTTAGGGTAAATTATGCTAGGCTCGTCTAGGTTAGGCTAGGCTAAGATGCTACTCTGGGCTACTCTAAGCTAGGCTAAGATATGCTTCTCTATGCTATGCTAGTCTATGCTATTTTAAGCTAGGCAATGCTGCTCTAGACCACTCTATGCTACTCTAGGCTAGGCTAAGCTATGCTACCCATGGTTAGGCTGGGATGCCCCTCTATACTACACTATGATAAGCTATGCTATTCTTTGCCACTCTAGGCTAGGCTAAGCTACGCTGCTCCAGGCCAGGCTGAACTCACCTGTAGCAGCTGTTCTGGTCTGAAGCAGAGGAAGGCCAGGTGCAGGTCCAGGTCAACAGCAGGTCGCTCTTGGTCCTCCCTGGAGGGCAGCACCACCTGGAGAGGCTTCATGTTGAACACCTGCACAGCCACCAGGAAGAACACATTAACGTCTTCTCCATTCCGTCTCTCTCTCTCTCCGTGACAGACAGGGCCTTACCAGAAGGACTTCCCTGTCTCACACTCTTATCAGCCAATCATCAACAGGAATTCTGCTACTCTTCCTCCAATGGACAACTTGCGACCGACAGCATGAATATTTCTACTCGTCCATCCTGTGAAGACCTTCTTGTGGCTGTTGGATCTGTTTCCTACACCAGGCAACACTCTACACATTGACGACTCACTCATACACTCACCTACACCACTGACCTAGCGACTGACACAACTCAATACAGTATTTCTCTTGTTGGTTTCCTTAGTTCTTTAATGAATTGCTTTGTTACTTGGCGTATGGGCCCCATATATTGTCACTGCCTTGCCTTGGAGCCTGGATTGTGTGTGTGTGTGTGTGTGTGTGAGAACTGCAGGGAGTTAACTGGTCACTGTAGGACCACAAAGATTTTTTCCCCCTGAAAAACTCCAATTACAAAATCACAGTTTTTCCTCCATGACAGTGTTTTCCACGTCAACAACATGACGTGTTCCCCTGTCGTGTCCAGGGAATGAAGGGCAGTGTCCCTTCCTGTGCTGTTTGGCGCCCAGTGTGTAACTCCACAGGAAGCTGTCAGAATGTGTGTGGGGTTGGGAGGATTGTAAAGGGGAGGTTCATTTGGGACAGGAGGGGAACAGTACTCCTTTGTGGGACTTTTGTTTTGGACCAGAACACGTTTGGTCATTGTGCCTTCATCACAGTCTGCATACCTTCATTTGACTTTTCTTACAATTTTTCACTTTTTGCACTGTCAATAATAAATAATCTTGCCCTGAAGAGCTATTTGAAAACATATTTGTTCCTACGAACATTGCTATTGTTTTATTAAGGAAGCAACTCTTCTGATGGGCTTATGATAACCAAATCTAAGATAAGGTGTGATGTGTGATGTGTGTGTGTGTGGTACTGACCACATGCAGATGTCCAGGGGGAGGGATGGGGACCAGGGTCAGTGTGGCTGAGAACTCCTTCACCTTCTCCTCACAGTCACACGTCCAGCCTGGCTTCAGATGGCCCAGCAAGCTGCACAGAGACGGGCAGACCGCTGTGAGACTCTCTCTCTCTGTCCCTCTCTCCCCCTCTCTCTCCCTCCCTCTCTCACTCACACAGACACACACGAACCAGCCTCACAGAGACCGTGTCTCACCCAGTCAGTCAGTCAGCATTTCAGTGTGTGTGAGAGAGAAGGGGTGTGTGATCGTGTGTTTGTCTGCGTGTGTGTCTCTGTGAGTGTGTGTGTGCTCACCAGGAGAGGCAGTCTCTCAGAGCGTTGTAGTAGGGGTACTTAGAGATGACACACACTGCGTACGAAGCGTACAGGCGGGACTTGGAGGACGAACGTTGGCCGTTCTGGATCCCGCCCTCCTGACACCAAACAGCCAATGGGAAAGCAGCTTAACTGACCAATCACAAACTGTCAGTAAAGTGGGGAGATGGCTTTTGTACTTGTACAGGTGTGTAGTTCTGAACCATAAGGAGAAGTTGTACCTGTATAGGTCTGTAGTACTGGACCACCACTCCATGAGTTCTGCTGCCCAACACGTCTGTGAAGACCAGGAAGTGGTACGAATCTTCTTTCTGCTCATTGGTTATCTGAAGACCGCCTGGCCAATAGGGAAAGAGAATCCTCACATTGAAACACGTAGAGCGCGAGCAAAGAACCGCAAAGGCACAGCGGTACCAGCTAACGCTCTAGGGTACAAGCTATGGCACTGGAGTAACACTCGCAAAATTACAAGTATTTAGTATTTTGCTCTCGCAAATAATCTGGAAGTCGGTGAGACCGACTCCAAGATGTGGGTTGTGTACAGTATGGCGAGATGAGACAGGTCTTTAGGGAACAGTCACAGTTTCCCATCAGCGACCCGTCCAGACCTTCACTGTGGTTAGTGACGGATTTCCTAACATAAAACAATCCTGTGTTGAGTCAAGGTAACACAGTAGACATCCTAACCTCTTGTGTTTCAAACAACCTGAACATTTATGTAATGGAAGCCCTTGCGATATACATGGTATATAGCTCTATAAATAAATGTCCCTTGGTTGACTGATGGATGGGCTGTATTCGAATTGTGGTTTTGGAAACAGATTCCAATCTCTGAAAAGAACCATGTTAGGAGGAGCACGGTCACTCTTCCTCCAGGCATCACCTCCTGACACGCCCTAACCCTTTCAACACCTACCTCCATGGTACGTTTTGCACAATCAACGCCAACATGCCTTAGGTGGCATGTTGGACATCAAATGATCGCAGCGTGACTCATTTGACAGCTGTGATAGGCTAAAGCTGCAGCAAAACGTTCCCCTTACGGGCTCCAGGGAGCAAGGGGTTATTACTGCAGTGCAGCCTTTGGTGGCGCACCAAATGTTAAATGAAGTGCACCTGAACTCTTTTTATCGTCTAACTTTGGGGGGCAAGGTGAAGGATGTCTTTTTGGTCGAATAGGGATTCAGATTGGTTGTTTAAGTCCTTTAGAGTACAATACAAAAACACACACCACTAACATCATAAAACACTAGGGGATAAAGATGTGGGGGTCAAGAGTGTAGGAGTTAGGGGTGTAGGGGTGTAGGAGTTAGGGGTGTAGGAGTTAGGGGTGTAGGGGTGTAGGAGTTAGGGGTGTAGGGTGTTGGGGTTAGGGGTGTAGGAGTTAGGGGTGTAGGGTGTTGGGGTTAGGGGTGTAGGAGTTAGGGGTGTAGGGGTGTAGGGGTTAGGGGTGTAGGAGTTAGGGGTGTAGGGTGTTGGGTTAGGGGTGTAGGAGTTAGGGGTGTAGGGGTTAGGGGTGTAGGGGTGTTGGGGTTAGGGGTGTAGGAGTTAGGGGTGTAGGGTGTTGGGGTTAGGGGTGTAGGAGTTAGGGGTGTAGGGGTGTAGGGGTTAGGGGTGTAGGAGTTAGGGGTGTAGGGGTGTTGGGGTTAGGGGTGTAGGAGTTAAGGGTGTAGGGGTGTTGGGGTTAGGGGTGTAGGGGTGTTGGGGTTAGGGGTGTTGGGGTTAGGGGTGTAAGGGTGTAGGAGTTAGGGGTGTAGGGGTTAGGGGTGTAAGGGTGTAGGGGTTAGGGGTGTAGGGGTTAGGGGTGTAGGGGTGTTGGGGTTAGGGGTGTAGGGGTTAGGGGTGTAGGGGTGTTGGGGTTAGGGGTGTTGGGGTTAGGGGTGTAAGGGTGTAGGAGTTAGGGGTGTAGGGGTTAGGGGTGTAAGGGTGTAGGGGTTAGGGGTGTAGGGGTGTAGGGGTGTAGGGGTGTTGGGGTTAGGGGTGTAGGGGTAAGGGGTGTTGGGAAGGCTGTTACCAGGGAAACAGAGCTGTGGCAGAGCGATGAGGTCAATGTCTTTCGGAACACTGATATCCTCCGTGGCCCCCCCGTGATTGGCCGGTTGTCCGTTGGGTGGGGCTGGCCGCTCCCTCTTCTTCTTGATGAAGCTCCGCCTCCTCTGGACCCGGCTGAAGGCGTGGTCTCCCGCCTCGCCGCCGGTTTCCTTGATAACGAAGGGCGGGGCGTAGACCTGCAGTACCTCTGCCTCTAGCTGGGGGAGCTCTTTCACCTTGCCCTGCTTGTGTAACTGAGGACACACACGCACACAATACACAAAAACATCATACATACACACACACAGTTTCATAAACTACAAGCCTTCTCAATTCTAGAATTCAAGTTTCTCACATTTGATTTGTTAAGTTTGCCCCTGGGTCATATTTGAACAGGATGTGACTAAACAAACTAGGTTGTTCAAGTGTGTGTGTGTGTGCGTGCGTGTGTGTGTGTGTGTGTGAGAGAGGTGTCGTACCTGGTAGAGTTCTTGCAGTTTGTCGCTGGAAGCTCCTACCACCACACAAGCCTCCAGTAGACCTGATGGTAGATCTGCCATCATACACACACACACACACACTCACTGCTCTCCTCTTCCTCCTTCTCTTCCTCCTCTCCTCAGCAGCACAGTTTGCTGGACCATGACCTGCAAGGGGCCAGGAGGAACACACACACACACACACATTATAATAATAATAATAAAACATTTAACCAGGTGGGCCGATTGAGAACATATTCTCATTTGCAACGGCGACCTGGCCAAGACAAAGCGCAAATGTGCAAGACAACATATAGTTACACAGAAATACAAGGCACAAAATACAAAAGGAGGTAGGGACTTAGCAAGAAAGACAAGCTAACATAAAAAAAATGCAGTACAGGGCATTGTTATTATGACTCAGTCTAGTAAGTCATTCGCAAACACGCACTCTACACAAACACTGTATAAGTAACACACAATATACAGTATGTAACTCATACACACAACCTTACACACAACAGTGTTTACGTAACACACGCACACAGTATATGAAACACTCTAAACACTTCACTCCAACATCACTGGAACTCTCTCTCTCCCCCTCTCCAACCTTCCAAATCACACCATCTAATCATCTAACCATCTCCACATGTTTCCAACATTTCCCCCCATGAATCACATCCTCTGTGTCAGCAGGTTTGAGCCAGCGGTTCCAGGGGGCAGAGAGAATCTGCTCCTCGTTCCCCTGGAGACGACACGACATGAGACGTGCTCCACAACACAGGAATAGACCATCGAATCTCAAACTTGATTTGTAAACGCAAAATGCCGTCAGATCAGCATCTATAACAAACTAGACCGTCAGAGAAGACGAGCACCATCTCCCAGAAACATGGGGAGCACACAGTTTGACACCCACACAAACACACACAAATCAGGTGTACACATCCACATCAGATATTCAAACACACGCACACACATTACATACAAACACACACCACACACACCATATCACATCTACACGTAAAACACACACTACTGAGAGGAGGTAGGACCAAGCATTCCAGCGTACTGTACTTTTACACCAGATAAACCTGAAACACACAACCATGCCTGAAACACACAACCATGCCTGACAGACTGGCCCCATGGCTTTAAGCCTCCACTGCCTAGCCTAGCCTAGCCTAGACGTCATGGAAAACACACTCACTTCATTCATTCTCCGAAGGAAAATTTGAGCGGTTCTGTAAAACAACCCCTGGCAGAGTGTGAGAGAAGTGATGGATATCACACACTAAACACACACACACACACAGCCGGTTAATATTTGCATGAAATGGAAGCCCAGTAGAAAGAGATATCCCATAATACAAGTCTAAATATATGCATTGAGTAGACAGTAAATCTGTACGCATGACACAGATTTGACACGGAAAAACGCGACACTGTATGCGGTATGATAGGATCGCAGAAACTCCGGCCCGTCCTGTTCTGTGATATGCTGGAAAAAGACCCCTGATTATGAACTATTTATAGTTTGACGAGTCGACAGGTAGGCTAAACAGTGTAGGCTATAACTCAGTGACTTTCTGGTTTAAACCAGAAACATATATGCTACTGTACGGCGTCTCCGTCACAAAAGTATCCTAAATAACACCTAAACTTTGAGTGAAGGTTGAGATAAAATAATGATAGGATAGGCTGCACAATGTGCAATTTAGAAAGTGGGTCTGTTATATTAGCCTACCAAATTTTAAATAACCAATAGCCCCTATTTTATTTAAACAATGCGGTCAATGATAGGAGCTTTTTACATAGTCTAGTAATTTAATGGTAATGTAAATTCACCAACCTGAAGTTAAACTGTTAGGTTTCCATCAACCACGGTCTTGGATTAGCGACAGTGTCAAATCCGAATTACATTCATGGATTAACAAACTGAAAGAGCACCGTCTCAATCTGGTGTAGCGAGCTCAGTAAACGTTATGCTCCGTGTTGGCAACCGCGAGCGACGAGGACTAGACTGTATCCATGAGACCGAAGAGCGGACTGACTGTTGCTGTAATACGGGCGCTCGTTCCCGTACTTCCTGTTCTGGTGGGTTGCTGTGGTGTTTCAAAATTCAACCAATTATGTTGTGATTCATTTGCATCGTAAAACAAACACAAAACTATGAACTATTATAGTAAAATAAGGCACCTTTAGGTTTGGAGATGTGCTTTGTTCTGCGCTTTACCCCACTTTCTATCAGAATCGCAAACTTGTGAATGTGTGTTGGTTTTGGTTCTAAATTCACTGCAGTAGCCTATACGTTCAATGATAGTCTACTGCCATCTAGATTTCGGTCACCGCAGGCGCAATTTGTTGGTTCATTATGGAACCAACAGGCAACTTGCAGAAGCATTTCCATTCAGAATCCTTCTAAACGATTGACAGTATTTCCGTCGTTTCACATAAAAGGTTTATTAGCCTACAGTGCATTGCTATCACACCTGTTACAGCACTGTAGGTCGATGGAGTTAGGCTGGCGGTCATTTGAATTTATTTTCTTTTGAGGCATTTAACAAACCATAACTCGTCCAAAAAAAATAGTTTGTTGATTTTAGTAAGTCAGTCTCTCTGTACTACCCATTCATTACGACTAGGCGGAGCTCTTACACAAGGGTGACTGTGGGATCTATGCTCTCCAGTCAGGGCAGAGAGGGTGATCTTTGGTCTCATGTTGAAGTATCCATCCATCCATCTCGCTCTCTCTTTCTCTCTTTCTCTCTCTCTCTATCTCTACCCCTCGCCCTCTCTCTTTATCTCTCTCTCTCCCTATCTGTCTTATTCACCCTCCCTCTCCCTCTCTCTACACCCCCCCCCCCACCACCCGCCTCTCTCTCTCACTCTCTCTCTCTCTCTCTCTCAGTCAAATCAGGTCAGTGTAAATGTTTGATGCAGTGATCCGTGTTGTAAGAGGAGATTCAGGCCTTGCTGCTATCCTTCCAGACAAATTGTCTGTCAGTCTGACTGAAGAGATTTCAGTTGGTGTGTTACAATCTCCCCCCTGTTGCAACTGACCCCTCTCTGGCCCCGAACACTGGCCTTCTGCAGCTCTGCACGTGTGTGTGTGTGTGTGTGTGTAAGTATGTGTGTGAATTATGTGTGCGTGAGAGGGGAGATGTGTCAGTATGTGTGAATGTACGTGTGTAAGTATGTGTGTGTGCGAGAGGGAGACAGGGGGTGTGTCAGTGTGAGTGTGTGCCAGCAGGAGTGTGTGTGAGATTCTACGACAGGATGTGAACAAGGTTCGACGTCGCTCACATGGAGATGCTACGGCCACAGCGCAGAGCCTGCCACGCCATAACACTCACATGGCCCAGACACACACCATAATCACTGGCTCCTTACAAACATTCACTTACCCCCCCCCCCCCCACACACACACACACACACACAAACTATCTCCTCCTGAGACCTCCTGAAGATTATTATGTGCATTGTATTCATCATTATTATTCAGTTCTATTTTATTTTATATTTTATTTTATATTAGTTTTTTTCGTTTCGTTGTAGCTAAATACTGTACACTTTCCACATTTATTTAGGTTAAATAGTTTTATACATATATTTTAGTCTGCTCTGAGGAAGCCTTAAATCGAGCATTTCATTGCTATCCGTTATTGGCAAATAAACTTGAACATGAACTAGAAGAGGCAGGAAAGTTACTAGGAGACAGGAGAGGAAGCAGAGAGCCCCATGTTAACCCCGTGCACCCCCACCCCTCTCCCTCGGTCACGCGTGTTCCGTGTGAGGTTCCGTCACCGTGGTGGCCGTAGTCAGCATCTCGGATCATGCTGCTCAGCGGCGTCCCTGAAACCGGCGACTCAGCGGGTCTCTGAGGAAGTTCTGTCAAGAATAGTGTGTGTGTGTGTGTGTCTGCGCATTTTCTATAATGTCTCAACACCTGCAGAGAGAGAGAGAGAGAGAGAGAGAGAGAGAGAGAGAGAGAGAGATGTAGACAGTAGGCCTATAGCTTAAGTGACAGAAAAAACGTTTTTTCGCAAAAAGAGACAGAGCTCGAATAATTGAAATAAAGTTCGAAATCGGTGTGCCCTGGTGTGCCTCCGCAGCGCGACTGTGTCGTTGTAATTTATTGTGCTGCGTTACATCATTTTTTCCCACCGTCCCACCGATACTAAAATCCATGTGACACATTTTGCAAAAGGCATGGGAATTGTCGATGCGGCTTGGGGATAAGAACTTAAATTCCTCCGTCCATATATTGTTAAATTTGCAGCCATATTTAGTATTTTTTCGCCGTAACACCACCTGAGACTTTTAAAGCCATTTCTACCACTGATTCTTGATTCAAATCCCCCCGTCTACTATTCAAATTCTCCCGTCTACCTTCCCAGACATCAACAGCGCAACTGGGTTGTAGGTTGCCAAGTTGAGGTCACAAATGGGTTGAAAATGGTACGATATGTATTATGGGAGATGGGTGTGAAATACGGGAGGCTCCCGGGGAAAAAGCGTATGTTGACAGGTATGATTCACAAACATATTGAATGAACATATTGACCACCGGAGCAAAAAAGCAACGGAACTGTCCAGTGCTGAAACAGCAAGAGAAACTCAAGTAACCAACTGACAACACCACAGATACAACTGTCAACAGAGAGAGTAAAACAAGAAACGCCGCTGATTAACTAGCTAGCAGATTAGCAATCAAGATAATAGAACGTTTTCAAAACGAACTTTGAATAAACGATCAAAGAACACCAGACACCCCGAGGAGCTATATGCAGACTCATCAGCCAAAAAGGAAGCACGACAACAGGACCAACAAGATTTTTTTACACCAAACGTAAAATGGAAAAGGATTATGATCACTTCCCCTCCCAAAAGATAGGCATTTGCCAAAGCTGCCAGATCACCCTCTATGAAGGCCCAAACTGCAAACATGCAGTCAAAAAATGATATCTAACAGTGGTACAGTTTTAATTCAAGGCAACCACTCAAGGCTCCAGGAGTTTGAAAATATATTTACTTCATTGAACAACAAAGTAGCAAGTGATGCAACAGCTTCAATGGCAGAAGAGGAAGTAGAACCTCCCACTGCCCACAACACAGACCCCGCACCACAGACACCCTGGAGCCACATCTGGGCACCCACCAGCAGTGCATCCCAGAGGAAACCACACCAGAAGACCCCGGTGAGGAACGGCTCTCCCAAACACACGGTTCTTTCCCGAGGGAAAAGGTTCCCCGGGCTAGACATAGAACTGGTACAACAGAGAGGACGAACGAACACACTCCAGGTCTATCTTAGAACATTTACATTTAGTCATTTAGCAGACGCTCTTATCCAGAGCGACTTACAGTAAGTACAGGGACATTCCCCCCAAGGCAAGTAGGGTGAAGTGCCTTGCCCAAGGACACAACGTCATTTGACACAGCCGGGAATCGAACCAGCGATCTTTTGATTACTAGCCCGATTCTCTAACCGCTCAGCCACCTGTCTTCCCTTAGAAGAAGCACAAAGAACAACAGAGCAACATGCCCTCAGCTAAGTCCAGAGAAGGTAAGGAAGGGATGGACTCTGAAGAGAGCGGTCTGCACTGCAGTGAGGAGACTGCAGGCTGAGAGTAACAGCTAGCAGGCCCCAGCGCTACGAGAGGAAGTCAGAGAGCGGAGGCAAGGGAGCGAGCGTCACAAGACTGAAGAAGAGGCCACTCAGGGTGCGAATTACCGGGGATTTTGGGGGGGTCTGAGTCCCTTAATTAAGACTTGGACCCCCCCAAAAGAGGTAAAAACAACAGGTCGGGGGGGTCGATACACGCCCGGGAGAAAAAGTTGACCCCCTCGATTGTCATTGTATTCGCACTCTGAGGCCACTCCCACTGGACAGACAGGCCCTAGCCTTGACCACAACCTCCACAACATGGAACTGACCAATCAAGTCCTTCCAGACCAACACAAACACAAAGTGGGCAAACTAAAAGCATGTCACTACCAGGAGGTGTCAGGATCCCTTTGTCCTCATACCCCAATAGAAACAATCGTGATAAAACCCACATCCAACTAGTACAGCTCTGTCGATGCCTGGGTGTGAACATAGGAAATCGTCGGGTACGAGGGGACTGCATATGTATACTTTCTATTAGATTTCTTCATATGTATAGTATACATTACACTGTACAATCTACAATACATTATATACGTGTACATTATTTGAAATAGCAGTACTTTTTCTTAATGTTTGTAGTCCAACTATTATTTGTATTGTCAATAAAGCCTTTTGAGAGAGAGGGAGCAAAGAGAGAGGGGGAGTGAGAGAGAGGGGGAGTGAGAGAGAGAAGGAGTGAGAGAGAGGGAGAGTGAGAGAGAGGGGGAGTGAGAGAGAGAAGGAGTGAGAGAGAGGGAGAGTGAGAGAGAGGGGGAGTGAGAGAGAGGGGGAGTGAGAGAGAGAAGGAGTGAGAGAGAGGGAGAGTGAGAGAGAGGGGGAGTGAGAGAGAGGGGGAGTGAGAGAGAGGGAGAGTGAGAGAGGGAGGTACTGTTAAAAGGCTGAAGAGCCCAAGGGTTACTGCTAAGCTCTAATTTAATCATCAGGAGGTGAGGGTGACTTTGGAAAGTTGCACACAAAGGAACATGCACAACCCACACATTAACAGACGCACACAAACAATATAAACACATCCTTTCACGCTCTCTCTCTCTCTCTCTCTCTCTCTCTCTCTCTCTCTCTCTCTCTCTCTCTCTCTCTCTCTCTCTCTTCCTCTCCCCCTCTCTCACACACACAATGCTGTTGACAACCATCTCATGTCTGCTTGGTAAACACTGTTGCCCAGTGTGACAGCAGGAGAGGAGCGTCTGTGTTGGTGTGTGCTTGTGTGTGTTGGTGTGTACATGTGCGTGTGTGTACAGCACAGCCTCCTCTCCCTGCCTGCTGTTCCTGTGTGTGTGTGTGTGTGTTTCAGATGCAGGATGGCAGGCAGGGGGAGGAGCGGTGATTCGTGATGGGGCACAGCCGTGACCTATGACCTGGGGGACCTGTGACCTGGCCTTAGGAGATCTCTCTCCCCGAGCACATGTTGATTAGGCTTCAGTGGCCACACCCTTATCCTTTGTTTGGTTACCATCCAGCCCCCTCCTCCTCTGATCACACATCCACTCCCCACACTGCTGATGTACCTGACTGTCACATCCAACTGCTTGGAAGAACCTTTAGTTTGATAAATACTTTATTCAATGCGTATTCTATGACTCGTCTCCCTCAAAATCATTTCCCGCAACCTTGGTTGTGAGCGTGTATTGGTATTTGTGTGTTGATGTGCGTGTGTATTGGTGTGTGTCTGTGACCAGGGTTACATAAACACATAAGTAGCCTGTAATCTGCAGTGTGCTAACCCCAACCCCCTCATGCCTTCGTTGTTTGAAGTCGATTTTTACTCCTTTGTTCAGCTCTTTGTGCCTTTTCACACACAAACACAAACACACACACACATTTAATGAGGTGGCATTTATATTAAAGTGACTTAGTGTCACCCCAGGCTGTGCTGTGGGATCAGAACAGAAGGAGTTATTTCATTAATGTTGGAGTTAAAGTTTGTTCATTAATGTTGGAGTTAAAGTTGTTTCATTAATGTGGGAGTTACCGTTTTCTTCATTTTCTTCATACTTCATCTTCATTCACCGTTTTTTTGAGTTAAAGTTCTTACAGCGATGTTGGAGTTAAAGTTCTTACAGCGATGTTTGAGTTAAAGTTCTTACAGTGATGTTGGAGTTAAAGTTCTTACAGCGATGTTGGAGTTAAAGTTCTTACAGCGATGTTGGACTTAACGTTTGTTCATTAACGTTGGAGTTAAAGTTTTCACAGTAATGTTGGAGTTCAAATGAATGAGTTGCAGTGAAGCCGTCCTGCGTGCTGATGTGTCATCAGGCAGCTGGTCTGTGGGCAGGTTACTGAGTCTGGGGACTGGTCTCTGAGGTCAAAGGTCACTCTCCAGGATCTCTGCCTCCCAACCTGTTTCTGTAGAGAGGGTCAATGTGAAGGAGATTTGGTAGGAGCACATTGCTTAAGGACAAAAAACAAGGGTTCAGCTCTGAGTAACGGAATCTGTTATGGCAGATGTCACGATTGGCTCAAAATCATTACGTGGATGTATATAGACATGGTTTCTTGTCATTATGTAGAATTTCACATTGTTAAAAGACATCATAAGGAATTGTGTGATAACGTTACCATTGGATTTCACAGATGTTGACAATCAGGAAGACCAGCAACTAGAAAGACCAGAGACACCAGAGAGACGAGTCTTCTCTCACTTTTCTCTTTCATTCTCTTTTTCTCTCTCCCTCTTTTTTTCTCTCTCTTGTTATCGCTTCCTGGCTATCTTTTCTCTATTTCTTTATCTTTATTTCTCTACTCTTTTCTTCTCTCTTCCCCCTCATTCCTCCCCACTCTCTCTCTCTCTCTCTCTCTCTCTCTCTCTCTCTCTCTCTCTCTCTCTCTCTCTCTCTCTCTCTCTCTCTCTAAAGCTATTGTCTTAACAAACTGGATGCCAAGCCTTATGTAAGATTCTTATCACCGCACTCATCTGTCTAGAACAAATACAGAGTAGATACACAGAGGTGTGGGGAGAGAGAGAGACAGGTGGGAGAGGTGGGGGGAGAGAGAGAGACAGGTGGGAGAGGTGTGGGGGAGAGAGAGAGACAGGTGGGAGAGGTGGGGGGAGAGAGAGAGGACAGGTGGGAGAGGTGTGGGGAGAGAGAGAGACAGGTGGGAGAGGTGGGGGGGAGAGAGAGAGACAGGTATACAGAAAGCGAGAGAGGCAAGAGGTAGATAAAGAAGAGACTGAACAAGAAAGAGGAAAGATGACAGGGAAAAAGAGAACAAGACCGAGCGAGAAAAAGAGAGAGCAACAGAAAAAGACAGAGAGAGAGCGGGGGGGTGGGTGAGAAAGAGATAGCGGTGACAGACACGGAGGAGAGAACAGAGAAAAATGTGAGCAGTCAGCTGCCTGCGTGCTCTGGGAGCGGGGCTGGCTCCTGTCAGGTGTCATGGAGGATGATGCTGCAGAGGACAGTCTGACTGACAGCTGGATGAACCTATCACAGTCCAGTTAGCCCTCAGGTATTGCTGGTATTGCAGTCTCTCTTAGTCACTAACTCTAACCCTCTAGCCTCCCAGACCCTGAGTCATCACAGACAGACAAACACACAGACAGACAGACAGACAGACAGGCAGAGAGGCAGACAGGCAGAGAGGCAGACAGACAGACAGACAGAGGCAAACAGACAGCCAGACAGGTACACAGGCACACAGGCAGACAGACTGGCTCCATGGATAATGTGTTCCTGTGACCTACTGTCATTACTGAGTCTTTATGACCCACTGTAATTTTCTAATGACTACTGTATCCTGGCACCTTATTATCAACCCAGGAAACACCCAGCACATATTGACCTAGTTCAGAACTTCACATCGTTAGAGACCAGTAGAAAAACAACTGGCCTCAAGCTAGCTCCGCCCCCTCCTATCTCCCCGTGAGCTGCCATAAGGTATTGCATATGCAAAGCAACGTGAGGGACGCCCACCAGGCTTTTCCCCTTTAAAACCACTAAACCCCGCCCGTTTATGTAAATCACCCACACCCGTCAGCGGAAGTGAGTGGACGGCTTATTTCCGACAGATATTCCTTTAAAGGGGTATTAAAGCACTGGCCGTTCTGCAAGACGTCCCGGTGGAACCAGTCTATGCACCAAAACAAAAAATATCGAGCGCGGTACCGAGCGAGGGGACGGTAAATAGATATTGCAATAATAACAATCCCCTACAAATGGTTGTCTCCCTTCGTAGAGGCAACAACAGATGGGTAAGTAAGGTGCATGTTTTAAACGATGTCATTGTAATTACAGTTACACTATCTTGCCACCGTATGTTTTTTTTTTTTTTTCGACGTCTGTGGAGAAACGGCGCATCTCAGAACGCACTCTGCCGCTGCGGCTCTACTAACGGTGATGCGGCTATTATTGAATGTCTCTCCTCGATACTGCGCTCAGTATAAAGATTCGTGAGTAATGCGTAGGGAAGCATTCCTTTACGAAGCCGTATGTATTTTCCTCTTGCTTGACTCTCGCGTCAGGACAAGCGAGATGGTCAACAACACCGTAGTGTCTGTCACCAGTGTTCTGTACACGGCTGTGGTGCACTGGACCAGTGAGACAGGTTTTCTTGCACGTCCTGTGAAGTTCCAGAGGGAAAAACGCTGTTTATCGGAGTAAAGGAATGTGTTAAAAAACAAAACATTAATGAAATGTTCTGTAGGCAAAGTTCTCACAGGTGCATGCTTGTTGAGTCTGCCGTGACGGGGGTTTCACTGTTTGGGTAGAAAAACAACAACATGGTACCAAGCTTTATCGGAAATGTAAAACTTAAAAGTAGATGCAAAAATGTACCGTATATTCATTCTAAATGACTTCGGTAGAGTCGACTTCGGTTTATTCAGTTTTTCCAGGTTTTTCTCATAGCTACTTCATGAGCTGGATAAAGTTTTAAAAGGCATGTTTCATTACCAAGCATTGAATATACCTATTATTTTGTTTAATTTGTAAAATAATAGTGTGATTTTTGCAGGATTGCATCTGTGTTGTTCCAGTGACTTGGTGCTATTTTGATGAGAAAGAAATACGGGTAAA
This sequence comes from Thaleichthys pacificus, assembly GCA_023658055.1. Classification (NCBI taxonomy): domain Eukaryota; kingdom Metazoa; phylum Chordata; class Actinopteri; order Osmeriformes; family Osmeridae; genus Thaleichthys; species Thaleichthys pacificus. The sequence continues at coordinate 2,359,128 of CM042861.1, read as the reverse complement.
GATAGATTCAGCGGTGCCGCTCATCTCGGCGATCGTAGAATGATTGTCCTAGAAAGACTGTATTTCTCAGTCGGTATGTCACCGGGCCCTTTCTAGCGTATCTATTTCAGCTCAGCGCTCCGGTAGTCCACGAGCCGTTTTTTGCCTGTGAATGTCGCTGACGCTCGCACTGATGTTCCAGCCAAAAGGGCAGGTTGCATAATTAGACGAATTACCGACTGGCACGTGCATTGGTCTGAGCGGAATCCCTTTGAATTCATATATTCAATAATCCTGATATTAGCCATTCATAGAAAATGCTAAGCCGTGTTGTTGGTTATTTTCCACCCAAATGCCCGGTAGAATGGGCAGTGCCAGTGAGACAGGCTGCTCGAACTTTAACAGCGAGTTTAACATCTTATTCCAGTGAAACATAGGCTAATCAATTATATCCAACAATTTCTCTAAACCTTTTACGTATTTAGGCGGCTCATCCACCGAAATAAATACTATGTCAGAAATGTTATGTTCTTCATGCGGCGTTCGGCCCCGTGAATCGGCCCCACTAGACAGGAGCTGGTCCTACAGGACAGAGTGCCGGGGCACAAAAATTCGTATTTCTCCATTATTTTCGCTGCCCTGGTTCTTTATGTAAGCCGTATTTTAGGCAGTGCCCCGTGACTGACAGGCTAACAGACCAGTGTGTTGGAACGCGTAGCTGCCGCTCTGGCGCCGTGTCGGTATTTTTGCCCTGCTCCCTGTTGTCGCAGTGTTGTACCGGACAAGATCAAAAAGTCTAAAACCCTGTTGTACACCACAGAAGTCTAGAACTCTGTGGTACATCACTAGTCTTGAATTGTGTTGTACATCAATAAGTCTAAAATACTGTTTTACATCACTGAAGGTAGTACTACAGGCTTCAGTGTGTATGTTTGTTATGTAGGTGTGTGTAGGGGTGCGTGTATGTGTATGTATGCTATATATGTTTGTGTGTGTATATGTGTGTGTTTATGTGTATGTATGTTTGTGTGTACATATGTGTTTGTGTGTACGTGTGTGTGTATAAGTGCGTGTGTATACGTGTGTGTGTTGACCTCAGCTCTGTTTGTCTGTCCTTTTCAGGTGCCTGCTAGACAGCTGCAGTGTTTCCGCTGGAACAGGAGTTCAGTGTTGTCACGACAACGGCTGTCAAACATAGTCTCAGGACATTTATGAAGCTTTCAAGGCCTTTTGGTAATTATACACACAGACACCCACACAAACCTACACCCTCATATACCTACACACACACATCTACACACACATCTACAAACACATCTACACACTCCTACACACACAGAGACATCCTCACACACACACATACTCCTAGACAAACACGCACAAACTCACACAGACAAACCCAACCTGACACAGACACACACATACACGCAGGCCCCTGCTGACTAGGTGGTGGTGGAGGAGAGGTTGTGGTCTGGATCTCTGCTGAAGTGAAACCAGCAACTTCCCATCAGGAGTATTGATGTAGAGATCATTCTGCAGCCGAGTCAGCATACACACACACACTTACATACACTTACATACACACACTCACACTTGCACACTTACACTTAGACACACACACTTACACACACACACACACACTTGCACACTTACACTTAGACACACACACACTTACACACATACACACACACACTTACACACTTACACACTTACACACCCACACTTACACACATACACGCACACCCACACACACACAAACATACTCATGTTTACAGTGTTCTGTCTGGCTGCGCCCAGATGACCAGACTGGAATCAAGCCTTACAAGGGCTCAGCTGGACACACACACACGCACACACACACACACACACAAACACACACACACACACTACATATAACCCTTTGACCTGAGGGGAACCTGTATCCTGGAGACAGGTTGTTCTTTCTTAGTACAGGCCATGGACAGCTAGTTCTCACATGCTTACTGTGTCTGTGTGTAGGTGTGTGTGTGTACAGAAATGTGTGGGTTTGCCTCCCCAAGTCTATTTGTATCCTCAGCAACTTTAGTCAATAGAAGTCCTTATCTCAGCTTCTTCTCACCAAGAAATTTCTTCTGAGGACAACACGCACACACACACACATACACACGCACACACACACACACAGATCAACACACACACAGACAGATAGGTACCCTGTGTGAGTGTGTGTAGTTGTGTGAATGTGTGTGAGTGTGTGGGTGCGGTATGTGTGTGTGTGGCATGTGTGTGCATGTGTCTGGTGTGAGTCTGTCTGTCTGTGTGGTGTGTGTATGTGTGTGGTGTGTATATATGTGTGTGTGTGTGGGGGGGGGGGGGGGGGGGGGGGGGGGGGAGTGTCAGGTGACAGTGCTGTTGAAGAGCTGAGAGAACCTGACCAGACTCCTGCTGGGGAGGTCAGCAGACAATACCACTGCCTAGCAACTGTCTGGGAGGTATTATGGGCTGCTGTGTTGTGCTCTGGTGTCAGGTGTTGTGCAGTGGTGTGGTATCATGGGGTGTTGTACAGCTTTGTGATATTGTGGGGTGTTTATTCTAATATCTTGTTTCTATGGAATGGTCATTACTGCAGCTATGCTTTGCTCAGCACATGACACATTAACAGACATCCCTCTCCTGCATGTTATTCTGGTTTAGTATTGGTAAAAAAATCAAATAAATAGCACACACATTCGACCAAAGCAACCCACAGAGGGGGATTTGAACCTGGAACCTCTTGGTATGCAGTAAAAAAAAAAGAACTCTGAGCTATACCCATCCCCATGCTCTACTATTGAGCTGTGTGTGTGTGCGTGTGTGCGTGCATGTGTGTGTGTGTGTGTGTGTTTGTGCATTGCTGTCTGTATTGTTGTGCTCGTAGTCAGTGCAGAGGCCAGCAGGTTTGCATTGCAAGAACAGTGGTGGGGCATAGTCAGGCACGTCATGTTTGTGCATGTATTAATCCTGAATTGAAGTCAAGGTTATGGTTATATAAGGTTGTATGTGGTTAAACACAGCTCAGTAGCTTACGACAAGCCCTATATAAAACAGTTACCAAGTAAGTCTATATTAAATTAATACACACACTTAAATCATTTTTATTAATAACTAATAATGTTACTAATAAACTAGGCCCTCCTGGCTGGCTGCACATACACACTAGCAACAAGTACTGTATTTCTTCGAATAAACGCCGTGGCGTTTATTAAATAATGTTCATTTTTGGTGCGACGCTTATTCAAGGGCGCCGTTTAATTAGTAAGAGAGATTTTGTGAATTGTAGCTGCAGTGCAGCCATAGACAACTTTGTTGCTGGCAATGTGACAAATGAATCATGCAGCTAAAAATGCAGGTTTCATTTAGGCTACTACCGCTGACCTCCTTGTCTATTCTTTGTTTGTCTGAGTGCGGCAACTTCCTTTCTCATTGGTTATCAATTAGGTGTGCGTTGGTAATACAGCTGTCTCAAATACAAGTGTTCTACATTGTGTAGAAATCTGAAACAGCATGCCTAAACGTTCATACACATTAGCTTTCAAACAGAAAGCTGTGCAGAAAGTTATGTACATGTGTAATAAATACTGGGGTTGAATTTAACCAATTAAATAACCGTTTTCAGATTTTTTTGGTGCGGCGATTATTCGAGGGCGGCGTTTATTACACAACGTTCATTTTTGGTGCGGCGGTTATTCGAGGGCGGCGTTTATTCAAGGGCGGCGTTTATTCGAAGAAATACGGTATATTGTTTTTTTCATCACACGCTAGCGTTATACTGATTTCATGATTTGGCATTTTGTTAGCTAGCTAACTATCGTAGTTTGTTAGGCATGGAGATAACAGACATGGAGTGATACTGAATCGTGCAAAGATAGTCAACCACCATATGAACCAGATTGCTTGTTTTGAGCTACCAATTTTATAAATGGTGATTTATGGTTATACATGGTCAATGGTTATACATGGTCATCATGTATGGTTATACATGGTCATGTATGGTTACTCTCCACAGAAGCATCATATAGATCCTGTGCGTAGAAGCAACAATCTCTCCAGCTCACCTGCTGACATGATTTGAATTGAATTTATATGTATAGTTTCATTTTACAGTCCCTGCAGTTTCTCTCACTCTCTCTTTTTAGCGTTCTCTCTTCTCTCTTCTTTCTCTCTCTCCCTGTCTCTCTCTCCCTCTCTCGATCACTCGCTCCCTGTTTCTCTCTTTTGTGAAGGAGGTCTGTTATTCGTGGAACTTCAGGTACCCCCCCCCCCCCCATACATTTGTAACCTGACCCCTCCCACAAGCACTGGGCCATGGCAGTCCCCTTCATCCTGCCCCCCCTCCTGCCCCCCCCTCCTGCGCCCTCTCCCTCAACATGCAAAAGGTCACCTTAGGTTACTTGGCTAGGATGTTTTAAGAGACAGTTAAACCATGAATTCTGTGTGTTTGTGCTTTCATGTGAATGTATGCATGCGTGTCTGTGTATATTTGCATGTGTGTGTGTCCGTGTATGTTTGTGTATTTGTGTGTTCATCGGTGTGTGTATATTGTTTGTTTGTGTATCAGAAGTGCAGTGTTGACAGTTTAGATGTCCTGACTAGAGAAGTTAACATCATGGAATTAGGACAACCAAACATGTGCTAAATATAAGACCAGGGATGATAGCCCATAATAGTCCTGTAAGCTGGCTGTCACCTCGCCACAGCAACAAGGAACAGGTCACACACTCAAACACACACACAAGCACACAATCACTCACCCCCACACGTACACGTGCGTACACACTATATGGCCAATAGTATAAAGGCACAGCTCAGTATACAGACACCAGCTTGTTGAACCTCTCCTTCCAAAATGATGGGCATTCAAATAGAGTTGGTTCCTACTTTGTTTTTATAACCGCTTTCACTTTTCTTAAAAGGCTTCCCAGCAATAAAGGCTTTCTATTCTACTTCTAATAGACATTGGAACATTGATGTGAGATTTGCTTCTATTCAGCCACAAGAGCATTAGGGAGGTTGGGCAATGATGTTGGCTGATTAGTCATGGCTTGTAGATAGTGTAGAATTGATCCCAAATGTGTTTGATGGTGTTTAATTCAGGGAGCTGTGCAGGCCAGTCAAATAGTTTTTCTTTTTTGTATGTACTTTCCTTTGTGCCTGGGGAGTGTTATCAAGCTGAAACAGGAAAGGACCTTCCCCAAACTCTGGCCGCAAAATTTGAACCACAGAATTGTCTAGAATGACATCTGCTCAGCATGAATATTTCCACCAATAGCACTCTTACCAGCCACCAAGGTCTGGACCAATGAGAACATCCCACAGCAACGAAGGAGATACAGACATCGTTGTCAATTATAACAACAACAGTGGCAAAGCCACCTGTGGCAAAAGTAGGGGAATATAACTTCTCTCTGTTGCTGTTCAGCGTCTGGCTGTGGTCGTCCTTCAGAGGCTAGTGAGCAACATCACTGGTTTAGTGCTGCCTGAATCGCAGTGTGGATTTAGGAAGAACAGGAGCATGATGGATGATCTTCACAACCCGGCAACTTCCGCTAAAGTGCCAGGAGCAACATGGTTAATGGTCTTAGTCGGCCTCTCCAGGGCGTTTGACACTGTGCAAAGAGCGCTCTATTGGATGTCTTCCTCGGCTTTGGCTGTTCCGATTGAATTCGTTAACGTCCTCCGCCAGTTCCACGATGGGCTGACTGCTCGGTTGGCCACAGGCGGACAAGAATCGGGAGTCCTTCCTTGGACGCACTGGGGTGAGGCAGGGGTGTGTGTTAGCGCCGGTGTTCTTGAACATCTCCCTGCTGTGTGTCACCAAGCGTCTCCACAACCAGACTGAACACAGCAATGGTGTCGCCGTGGACCTCGGACTAGATGGCAACGTCTTTGACGTCGGGAGGGCCCCACGCACCGTCTGGAGTCGGTAGAGAGCACGTTCCGGAGCTGCGAGGTGTAGCTACGTTAGCTAGCTGTGTGTGTTCCAGTTGTAGGAGTTTGCTAGCTACAGCAGCCACATCATCAGTGTATACCTCAGTTTGGCAGTTGGTCTCAGTGCACATCCAGCAAGCACACCTCACAATGTCCCCAGAAATGTAGTTGTGATATAATAACAACGACTGTAACCTGGTACTACCACACTGCCTCCTGCCCTCCCCCCCCCCCCCCCCCCGCCCAGTCCAAAGTTAGCTCTGTCATCCCGAGGCCCCCCTGCCATGTAATCCATATCTACTCTATATGGGTCAGCACGCACACACACTCACATACACACACACTCTCACACGTTTACACACACACACCCACACACAGTCACCCACACACACTCACGCACAAATGCACACATGCTCCCTGTGTGAGCATTTCAATTAACACTTTTTAGTGTTCTCCCATCAAGTCTTCAAGCTCTTGCATTTTGCTACATATTTACTAGGGGTGGGAATCTTTTGGTACCTCACTATTCAATTTGATTCTTGGGGTCACGATTCGATTAAAAATCGATTCACGATGTGTCCAAGGTAAAAACAAAAAACTAAAACGTATATCATTTTTTTTTATTCGATTTTTGAAACGTGTGAATCAATGTGAATCGCTAGAAGACTGAATCGCGATTCGAATATGAATCGATTTTTTCCCCCCACCCCTAATATTTACCTTCATAATCCTACTGGATAGACTGGTGCAGTATAGACCTGCCACATACTGATACTAGAAGATACTATGTGGGATGGGTGTAGCTCAGTGGTAGAGCATTTCATTCAGATTGCAGATCAAGAGGTTGCAGGTACAAATTCCCCATGTATGTTGTTTTTGTGTAAAAGCATCTGCTAAAATAATGCACTGTTACAGTCAGATGTACTCTGCGTGACCGGGGGCTACAGCTGCATAGGATATCCTATAGGAGATACTATAGTCTGTCAGTCTGCCCGACTGCCCGTCTGCCTGCCTGCCTGCCTGTCTGTCTGTCTGCCTGTCTGTCTGCCTGTCTGCCTGTCTGCCTGTCCATCTGTTCTTGAACACAGGGGTTTATGTGGCCTCATTCTGCAATATCAGATTTGGTTCTAGTTTAGGCTGTTTCCACTGACCGCTGTATAGCGTTAACATGCATCATTTGTGTGCGTGTGTGTGTGTGTGCACTGTGTGTGTTTGTATTACAAGGGCTACAAATACATTCAGAGGACCAACACTTCTTAATTTGTTTCTAACCTTGAACTTTAAGGCATCTGTCTTCTCCTCACCCTTTCTGCCTTCCCCTATCCTCCCTTCCTACTCCCTTTTCTTCCTCCTTCCTCCTCCCTCCCTCATCTCCCCTTCCCTCCCTCCTCCCTCCTCGCTTCATTCTGAAGGTGACTGTAGCGGCTCTCCTCCTCTCTCTCTCCTCCTCTGTTATCTGTAAATAGGTTATACTGTGGTTAGGAACTGCCCTTCTGTGTGTGACTGTATATGTGGGTGTACGTGTGTGTTTGTGTGTGCGTGTAGCTGGAAGTGTGTGTGTGTAGGTGGAGGTGTGTCTGTGTGTGAAGGTGGAGTTGTGTAGGTGTGTGTGCTCACGTGTTGGGTCTTAGTGTGTGTCAGGGTGATGGGGGTCCTAAACTGGGGTTTGGAATGTGAACTTGTCGGTTGTAATATCTCTGTGAACCAGACCAAACAAATAAACACGCACACACATGCATTCACGCTCACACACACACATACACACACTTTTAAGATCATGAAAGCCAGCCAGCTTGCAAGGAAGCTTCTAAAAAGTACATTCATGTTCAGGGAACTGGAGCTGTGTGTATGTGTGTAGGAGTGTGTGTGTGCTGGAGGTTGCTAACAATCTGTCTTTTTGTTTCCCTATGTTTTACTTCTCTAACCAATGGCATCGCCCCATCTATCCTGTGCTGACCAATGGCGTTGTTCCGTCTATTCTGCTCTGACCAATGACGTCGCTCCATCTCTCCTGCCCTGACCAATGGGTGACGTGTTCAGACTGATCAGCCAATCAATGGGGATTCTCCGAGGAGCTCCTTCCTGCGTGGCCCGTGTCCCCCCTCCCCTCCGCCTCCTGCCCTCCCCCCTGCCCTCCCCCCTAACCTCCCCTCTGCCCTCCCCCAACATGAAACTGTGGCTGACTGAATGGCCATTAATATGGATTTTTACCTCATCTAGACTGTAAATCACATGACAACACACGCACACACCTGTGTTGTACCAAATCAACCTGCCCCTGTTGGGTAGAGACACACAACACACTCCCACACACACCGACTCTTTTCACACACTCTCATCACTCCCACAGACACACTCACATCACTCCCACACACACAGACACACTCTTTCTCACACTCCCACACGCACCTGGAATGTACCCGTAGCCTCTGAGAGGCCAGGCCGTCTTTGTTTCCGGAAGAATCCAGAAGGCTTGGATCGCCGTGTCGACAGCAACACAGTTCCATATTTTATATTTTATATTTATTTTTTGCTACCTGGTGACCTTGTGACCTTCCTCGTCGCCGCGGGAACCAGCTGGGAGGAGACGCGTGTCGTTGGCGTGTTGTCCCACACGGGTGCATGCCGGCCGCAATGGCGCCCCAGAACACAGAGACTGAGAGCATGGTGGTGCCGGGGGGGCTGGGGGGAGGGCAAGGCCCGGCGGGGGGGAAGGGGGGAGGCAGGGGGGAGGCGGGAGACCCCACGGAGGAGTGTGTGAGCGAGGGCTCCATAGACCGCATCCCTCTCAGACAGTGGGTCATGCATGGAGCCGTGATGTTCGGGAGAGAGTTCTGCTACGCCATGGAGACCGCCTTGGTTACACCTGTCCTGCTGCAAATAGGTGAGACACACACACACACACACACACATACACGTACACACACGTATTTTGTACTGTCAGGCCTGGACAACCAGTTGACAGAGGAGAATGCAGAAGGGAGAGAAGAGGGGAGAGAGGGAGGAAGGGTGGAAGAGAAAGGCAACTTTGACTCAGCTATAACCTTGTTTACAAATCTAGGATCATCTCTCTCCCTCTCCCTGTTATCCCTCCTCTCGCTCTCTCTCTTTTTCTCACTCCCTCTCCCCTCTCTCTTTCCTTCTTTATGCGTACTGATCATCAGTGTTGTATTCAACACAGTTCGACAGAAATACTGCTGTATACACCTGTGATGTTGTTTACTTGTGTTGTGGTGTTGAGAGCAGATGGACTCTGGTTTTGACTGTCAGGGGACAAATAGCTCCTAGCGTTTTATTTCAGCCTTGGTCTCTATCTGGTTGACCAGGCTAGGTAACTGGCTGGGTGATTGACTGGCTGGATGACTGGCTGGCTGGATGACTGGCTGGCTGGTTGTCTTGGTGTCTGACACACTCACACTCACCTCTGGAGTGCATCAGTGAGTCTCAGGAAGTGATGTAGTAATCCCAGAGTGCTAATCCCTTTGATGACGTAAACCAGTGGTCAAGGTTACGACTGCTAATCTGGATGAGGTCTGTCTCCTCCCTCTCCTCTCCTCTCCTCTCATCTCTCATCTCATCTCTCATCTCTCCTCTCCTTCCCTTCAGGTTACACAGTATGGTGTATGGAAAGTCAGCAGGAATTTCTTGTGATGATTGTCTGTGGGTGTGTGTGTGTGCCTGTGTGTGTGTGTGTGTGTATGTCTGTGTGTCTATTTGTAGGCCAACGATTGCGTAATAGCTGCAGCAGGATCATGGTTATTTATTAATGCTATCATCAACGTCATCATGTTTCAAATACACACATGTACACACACACACGCCCACATGCACACACCCACCCACATGAAACCACCCCCCACACACACACACACGCACACACACATCACTCAACAACAGAACACCCTGTACCACACTCCTGTAACCTGCGCCAAGTACACATTTCACTGTGTGCAAAGTACATCATACACACACATACACACACACACACACACACAGCTGTATAGTCTGTGTGTTTCTGCAACATGATGAGGTCATGACAAGGAGATGCTAGGAATGGAACAATAGCACAAAATGCGTGTGTGTGCGTGTGTCTCTGTGTGTGTGTGTGTGTTAGATAAAGGGTAGGTGCAGGTATGGCAGGAATGCCACAGGAGAATGAATGAGTCGGCACATAGCTCTGTTAATCTGGGAGGATGTTTGGGGGATGACATCAACACGCACACACACACGGCTGATCATGAGATCAGGGTGCGGTTTAGAGTAAACATGAACAGGTTCCAACAATGTTAGTATGTGTGTGTGTGTGTGAAGGCTATTTGTGAATCATAATGTAATTCTATTGCATAGACAAATATCAGTTCTTTTTGACATCATATCTGTACAGTTGTCCATCTGTCTATCAACTACCTTCCTGCCTGCCTGTCTGTCCATCAGTCTATCTGTCTGTCAGAAGGGACATCTGGTGTCATCTCCATGGTTACGTCATTCCTAGAGGTCAGCTTTTCCATATGGCTTTGGAGCGAAGCGTGCTGATTGGCTGCTGTAGCACACCATACTGAAGTCAAATCTATACTGCTATAGAAGACACACACACACACACTCACAGACAAACAATAACGCACAAACACACACATACATACCCCCTGGCCAGCTATTAGTGAGTCTATGAGGGTAAACAGGTCACACAGGACCGTCATCGATCTGCCTGCTGACAGGAAGCTCCCTCCCACGGGACAGGAAGTGGTCCTGCAGGAGGAACGCTGATAGGTCAGTCACTCCAGGAAGCCTGGCCTGCTGCTGTCACTCACAGCAGTGTGTCTCCGAGAGAAACCACAGAGCAGATGGTGGGGACACACACACAGGCATAAATATTTACACACATGCACACGCATATACACACACATGTAGACATGCATGCACATTCACGTGTGCACACACACACGCACAGGCACACAAAAACACACACAACACACACACAGACACACACACACCCACCTACAAATGCACAAGTACACACCTACACACACACTCTCCTACACTTCCACATGTGCTCGTCGGCAGTGTTGCGTAACACTGCAGTAGTCACCAGCTAGCTAATGTAGTTCTGGGATAGGGAGGGATGAGAGGAGAGGAATTGAGGAGCGAATGAGGAGAGGAGTAGAGATGAAGGAGGAGAGAGTGGAGGGAACTACAAGGTAGAGGTTGGAGAAAGTGTGTCTGCGTGTGCATGCATATGTATGAGGTGGTGTACGTGTGTGTATGCGCGTGCGCGTGTGTACGTGTGTGTTTGTGTGCGTTTGGGATTCATGCAGTTTTAATAGTGTCCTGCAGGGGTTGGATGTAAAGCCGGCTGGTTGCCGCATAAAAAAATCTCCCCTAACACCGGGAAGTGGGAACCAATCAGAGACCACCTCTCACACTCAGTCTCTCTCCCTCTCTCTCTCTCTCTCTCTCTCTCTCTCTCTACCTCTCTCTCTCTCTCTACCTCTCTCTCCCTTCCTCTAACGCCCCTCTCTCTTACTTTCTGTTTTTCTCGATTTTAATCCAATCAGACACTTTACAAATGACCTTCTTTGACCACCTTGCATTAGGCAACTGTGTGTGAGTGTGTGTGTGTAACCTTTTACTGCTGGAAAGGCTGTGATTCATGCTGACCCCCCCCCCCTTTTTCTTTCACTCCTGTACGACACATCCATCACCTTATTTCATCTGGTCACCTTCCCGTACACATTCACATCATCCATCATCCCTCCCTCCCTCTCCCCCCCCTCTCTCCCCCCCCTCTCTTTCTTTATCTTCTACTCCTTCTCTCCCTCTCCTCTCCTCTCTCTCTCTCTCTCTCTCTCTCTCCAGCAACAGACTCGGCTCTCCAGTAGTACTAGCACCTGTTTCCTGCTTGAGATGGGTGAGAGGGAGGGGGGGGGGTGGAGGAGGGAGGCTACTACAGCTCACCACAGGCCTTCCTCATCCCTCCCTCCCCTCCGCCCTCCCCCCGTGTGACACTCTCACTTTTCACACCATTTCTTGGCAGATTTTCGATTAGTCATGTGGAGGGCCTCCACCAGGGAGGGGGGATAGAGGGATGGAGGAAGGGTGGAAGGGAAAAGAGAGGGATGGAGGGAGAGAGAGAGATGGGAGAATGAGAGAGGGAAGGATAGATGGAGGGATAAGGAGGGATGGAAAGAGGAAGATGGACGGAGGAGGAGGATGGAGGGAAGAGGAAGGAGGGAAGGAGGATGGAGGGAAGAGGAGGGAGGGGGGAGAAGGAGGGAAGGAGGATGGAGGAACAGAGAGTCAGAAGGAGTGAGTCAGGCGGCAGATGATTCATACTATTGTGGAGCTTGAACTCACAGGTGTCCTGCCTGACCTCTGGAGTGTGTTTGAGTGTGTGAGAGTGTGTGTAGATGGAGCCCGACCTTTTTGATTGGAACTCATTCACCTACTGTCTTCTAGTTTTCTGTCTTCCCCCCCTCTCTCCCCCTCTCTTTCACTCCCTGTCCCTCATCCTGTATGTGAAACTGTGTGCCAATGTGTATGTGAGTGTGTGTATGTATGTATGTATGTATGTATGTATGTATGTATGTGTGAGAGCGTTAGTGTGTGAATGCATGTAGATGAGTATTTTATGTGTGTGTACGTGTCTGGATATGTATGTGTGTGAGTGAGAGAGAGAAGTCTGGTGTGTGTGTGTATCACAGAGAGCACAGAAAGTCTGTTTTAGCTTCCTGGTAGAACAACTCTCAGTATTGTTCCCTCTCAGGAACCCGCTGGGAACAGACCAGAACAGTCTTTACCAGAACCTGACTTCCTGTACCAGAACCTCACTTCCTGTTGGCTTGTTTACCTCCTCACAAACACATTCACATTCAGCTATTTGTTTGTGTTTTCCTTTTGTGTGTGTGTGTGTCTGAGTGTGTGTATGTGAGTGATAACAGACCCTGGGGCAGGTCATGTGACTGTGATAGGAGACAGGAAGTTGTAGTAGGAGACAGGAAGTTGTAGTAGGAGACAGGAAGTTGTGTCGTTGTTGGAAGCTTGGTGGCAGCTGGATTCCCAAGACCTCAGGTCACGATGCTGACCAGACCGTGACCTGAATCTCACATGGAGAAGGGAGAGATGCAGGGGATGGAGAAGGATAGACAGATGGAGAGTTAGTGCGAGAAAGATGGAGAGAAAGAGAGCTAGAGGGGGAGAGAGAAAGAGTAAGAGATAGTGAGGAGAGAGAGAGATGGAGTGACAGTGTCCCTGCCATGATGTCACACTTGTTCTCTGCTGGGACAGAACAGACTAACGCCAAATAGGTCAAATGAGTAAATAAATCAAGTCTTTCACAAGTCACCATGGGCATTATCAGACGCACCCAGTCACCTCCCAGGCCCAAAAACTAGGATCAAGATCTGAAGGATGAGACAGATCGACTGATTACTCACGAGCCTTTGCATACTTTTCAAAGCTCATGGGCCCAGCTTTGGCTAACTGAATGCATTGAGGTAGAGCCTCCAAGTGAACTTACGTCTACAGGGTTGGTGGTCATCATGTTGAGAAGGAGTTGAGTGTAGAACAGAGGGTTGGGTCAATGCTGGTGAACTACCGTGAAGTGATCACGCTGTCGTTTCAACCTTCGCATGCCGACCCTGGTGCCAACAGGGATGCTGTTGTGGGAGGGTAATCCTTGTTTGTCAACGGTGAAGCTTAAAGATTTACTGAGGTGTGTGAGTGTGTGTCACCGTAACCTCTACAGGTCTGTATGGAAACGTATGACCCTGAGCCTTGTCATGTCTTTTTCACACACACTCACCCCCGACACACACACACTCACCCCCGACACGCACACACACACACATGAGCTTTGTTTCCACTGCAAGTCCCCTGAAATTGTTCTTCCCTTTTTCAAGGAACCAGAAGGTTCCTTCAGACCACTGTCAGCAGCTTTTCCACCAAAGGAACTAGCCAGAGATAGGATACAGGTGAAAAGTGATACGGGACGCACTTTGTTGACATATCAATTGACAACAATTTGTCTGTTGCTGCAAGGACTCGACCAATCAGAAATAACCAGTGCCGCAAGCCCCAACTTTCCTGTATTTTGCAGACTTAATGGTTCCTGCTTTTTGGTTCCCAGAACTCAATTTAGACTCTGGTTCCAGCAGTGGAAACATGGCTTTGCACACACACACACACACACACACACACACACGAGATGCATCACATGTACACACAAACAATCAATCTTATCATGATGTTCTTACCCGATTGTACAATATGTGTGTGTGTGTAGTGGTTGTTGTTTTAGAATGCAGGTTAGGGCTGTTTTGGCTGCTGAGGATGTGATTGAGCACAGAGTGTTAGGAAACATTGTTTGCCTGAGTGTGTGTATGATGGAATTATTTTGTGTTTGTGTGTGTTTGAGGGATGAAAGCTTGAGCTTATTCTTATCCCCATTTAACCTCAACTTCTATGATCCTGGTTTCATACAGACACACACACACACACACACAAACACACACACACACGCTGTTGTGTACACAGGCACACGCACTTTGTAGTGACTGTTGCAGTAACTCTCTCCATGTTCCTGAACAATGAGAGTTGTTGTAGTACTAATAGACTTGGGACTGGCCTGACTGAGAGAGAGCGGGAGCCAGATTGAGAGAGAAGAGAGGGATGGAGAGAGAAGGGGAGAGGGATGGAGGGAGGGAGGGAGAGAAGGAAAGAGAGAGAGAGAGAGAGAGAATGAAGGAGAAGGAGAGTAAAGGAGGTAGAGGGAAGGAGGTAGAGTGAAGTCGTTTAGGCGAGGAGGTTTCCTGAACAGTGTGTAACTCTGGACTGGGTCCCAATCTGCTCTGAGCTGGTCTGGGATTAGATTAGACTGTCTACCACTGGGCCATGTCACATGGACACACACACACAACCACACATACACAGAACCACACACATGACCATACACACACCACCACCACCACACACACAAATAACCACACACACAGACACATCTAACCACACATACACGCACATACAAACAGAAACAGACACACATTAAGAACTCTTTGTTATGTTGGTCAAACCTTCCAGCCCAGAGCTATATGTTTACAGTATCAGCCTTCTCTAATTATTGTGTCTCTCTGTACGTGTCTGTGTGTGTGTGTGCAGGTCTTCCAGAGCAGTACTACAGCCTGACTTGGTTCCTGAGTCCCATCCTGGGTCTGATTTTCACGCCTCTGATTGGCTCGGCCAGCGACCGCTGCACGCTACGCTGGGGCCGGAGACGACCCTTCATCCTGGCGCTCTGCGTGGGCGTGCTGCTGGGCGTCGCCCTCTTCCTCAACGGCTCTCTCATTGGTCAGTATATCCCCAGAAACCGAGCCCTGCATCCTCTGGACTGGTCTTTGATTGGTGTGTCCGAGCACCAGTGACCTCTGATAGGCTAGTATGAATATTAGGGCTTTGCGATTGGTAGACGGTTGTCTCCTGGTGGTCTCTGATTGGTGTTAGCATGTGTGTATGTCAATAATAGTGTATATGTGTGTGTGTGTGTGACTGGCTTGACCTGTAGGGCGAGAATGCAGATGGCTAATCTGGGGTTTAGGAATCCCTAATGACCTGAATCGCTTCCATCTTTATCCAACACAGTTTTCTCTCAGGAAACAGAAATACAACAATGTCGATAATTAGTTCACAAATCAACTGTCGGCGGTCTATTCCTGTAAAAGTACCAAAGAAGACCTGACAATTTAGCTAGGAACAAGTAAATCTCTGCTTCACCAGATCGTTTTGATCAGGCAGGCATGGCTTGAGGGCTATAAAACGGAAAGAAAAGACAGTAAAACCATTACATTTGAAATCCCTTGAAATCGGCTGAAACCCTAACCCGAACTCTTACACACAAGCAAACTGAAAACCTGACACAGACACTTAACGAGACACAGGTGCAAGGAACAACAGGGAACCACCAGGGCAGGGTTAAACGTGAACTCAGGCTGGGCCTTGGCCGTGACAGAAACCAGATCAAGATCGTCTGCGAGCAAAGAGATAGGGAGATGGAGAGAAAGAGAGATCAAGAGAGGGAGAGAGAAAGGGAGAGAGAGAGGTTTAAAAAATGGTAAGTCTTTATTGGGAAGTTACACCTGCCAGGTACCCACCAGTTACACCACTCTGGACATTAGAAAACCTACTTTATCACATTGATGCAGGATACACACACACCATGCATGCAGCCCCTGAAAAAGGCTTTGTAACCTTGGACTAAACAGTCTCATCCTGGTTACAGAACAGACATTCCTTCCTTCACTGTATGATCCACATGTCTGTTCATTGCAATGGCCCCATGAATTACTCTCCACTGTAGACTGGCAGCATGCTTCTCTATGGGAGAGAGATGGGGAGGGAGAAAGAGTGAGGGAGAGGGAGATGGAAGAGCGAATGAGAGAGAGAGAGAGAGTCATCAATAACAATCAGCTGCTGGACAAGTGGCATGGCCTGTGTATGTGTATGTGTGTGTGTGTGGGCATGTACCTGTGTGTGAATGAACCTGTGTGTGAATGTGAAAGTAGTATATCTGGAAATGGTGAGTGTGTGTGCTGAGGTTGGTCCAGTATGGGTGTGTGTGTGTGTGTGTGTGTGAGAGCCCTGCCAGTCCAGGGACCACATGGGAAAGCACCAGCAGTTCGTTCACAGGGAACAGCTTCCTGTTGTGCCCGCTGTGGCACCTTTCTCAGCCTATCACAATCCACTTCCTGTCTCCGACGCTAGCTAGCACTGTGGCGTCTCTATTGTCAGGAAGAAAGGCTTACGACGCGCGCGCACACACGCGTGCGCACACACACGCACAGGTTCATGCCCGCTGACTCCACTGTTTAGTCAGCTTCTCACTTTGTGCCCCTCCGTTGTTGATTGGCCATTATGTGTTGTTTCCTGCATGAGAAAAATACTAGTGAATAATGACCTGTATGATGGTGAGAGGAGAGAGAGAGAGAGAGGGGTAGGAAAGAGATGAGGAGAGGAGGGAGGGGGAGAGAGAGAGGGGGAGATGGGGAGAGAAGAGGGGGAGGACAGGGAGCGTAGGAGAGGGGAAGGAGAGAGTGGGAAAGAGCAGTTGGGAAGGGGAGAAAGAGGTGGGGTGGACAGAGAGAGAGGGAGGGGAGAGGAGAGGGGGAAGGAGAGGGAAAGAGAGAGGGTAGAGTGGGGTGGGAGAGGAAAGGATTTTATGTGTCAGAGTTTCTCAGCTGGCTGGCCTAGTTTAGGTCCAACTAAAACAGCTACAGTGTAAAATTGCGTGTGTGTGTGTGTGTGTGGAGAACCAGTTCAGATGAAAGTCAAAGCTCAGACAATGCCCAAGGTTACTCACCATGCAAAGCATTGTGGGACATAGGCATTGACCTAGGCCATGTAGTGGTTGCGTGTGTGTGTGTACTCTTGTGTGTGTGCTTGCATGTGTCCCAGAAGGGTGAGTCACTAATCAGGTATTGATCAGGGTCTATTGACTCCCAACAATCAATATCTGTACTGCTGTTCTCTGTGTGTGCATGTGTGTGTGTGTGTCCACTGCTAAATTACATCATTGCTCTAACCTGGACTGTCTCTCCCACAATGCACCAGGGCTGGCCATTGGAGACGTGCCAAACAAACAGCCAATCGGCATCGTGTTAACAGTTCTGGGCGTGGTGGTGCTGGACTTCTGTGCCGACGCCACGGAGGGACCAATCAGAGCCTACCTTCTAGACGTGGCCGACACAGAGGAACAGGACATGGCGCTGAACATCCACGCCTTCTCCTCTGGTACACACACACACACCTACATACACACCTTCATACACACACAAACAAAAACAAACGTACTCACAGTCATATACATTTACTTCAGCAACATCAACATTGTGAATCCATTACAACCCATTATGCACCTGGCTGCAAACTTTCAAACTGACTTTGTGTATGTGCACGTGTGTGTGTGTGTGTGTCCAGGTCTGGGTGGAGCAGTGGGTTATGCACTGGGCGGTCTGGACTGGACGCACACCTTCCTAGGCTCCGCCTTCAAATCCCAGGAACAAATCCTCTTCTTCTTCGCCGCCATCCTGTTCTCCGTCTCCGTGGCGTTGCACCTGGTGAGCATCGAGGAGCAGCAGTACAGCCCCCAGAACGACCGATTGGACGAGGAATCCGCCGAGCCCGCCCACCCCTCCCTGGAAGCCAATGGGCTGCTGGCAGGCCCCTCCCCCCGGCAGAGTGTCGACGAGGACCCCTACGATCCCCTGGGGCGCTTCACGGTGGACGGGGACGAGCGCGGCTCGGAGCGCAACCTCGCCATGGACTTCCTGGACGTGGAGCTGGTCCGTAGCCGCAGCGACTCCGTGCTGGCCATGGCCGACGCTTCCCTGGAGCAGCAGGAGCTGTTCCTGCACCGCATCGAGCCGTCTATCTTCTCCGAGCGCCTGTCGTCCTATCACGGCTCGCCGCCGCGCCGCCGAAGCAGCGCCGGCAGCGAGGACTACCTGCGCTCCAAGGTGTCGCGCCTGTCGGCCTTCCTGCAGGAGCTGGAGCGCGACGGCGAGGAGACGCTGCTCAACAACCAGCTCAACGAGACGCTGGCGCCGCACGGGCGCACCGTCGCCAACGGCAACGCCGCCGCCGCCGGCGCCCGCCTCAAGGCCTCCCGCGCCGCCGCCGCCCACAGCAACAACGCCGCCTCCGCCTCCACGCGCCGCCGCCACACCTTCTACCGCCAGCCCTCCTGCACGTTCTCCTACTACGGCCGCGTGGGCGCTCACCGCTACCGCTACCGCCGCGCCAACGCCGCCCTGCTCATCAAGTCGTCGCGGAGCATGAACGACCTGTACGAGGTGCCGGCTCGCCAGCGCCGGAAGCTGCAGCGGGCGCGGCACCCGAGCGGCAACACGGTGTCGAGCGGCGACACGGAGAGCGAGGAGGAGGAGGTGGAGACCACGGTGAAGCTGCTGTGGATGTCCATGCTGAAGATGCCCCCGGAGCTGTGGAGGCTGTGCGTGTGCCACCTGCTCACCTGGTTCGCCGTCATCGCCGAGGCCGTGTTCTACACCGACTTCATGGGGCAGGTCATCTACCATGGCGACCCCAAGGTAGGGGAGACACGCTCTGAACACACACGCTCTGAACACACACACGCTCTGAACACACACAAACTCTGTACACACGCGAACGTGGTTTATGTTACAAACATAAATCTAAACCATAATAACCATGTCACCCCCTCCCCCCCCCCCAGGCTCCTGCTAACTCCACAGACCTGCAGAACTACAACATAGGCGTCCAGATGGGCTGCTGGGGACTGGTCATCTACGCTATGACTGCTGCTGCCTGCTCTGGTACACACGCACACACACACACAGCTATAGACACACACCTACCCACTCACACACAGGTACACACTCTGGTACACACACCTACACACACACACACACACCTACACACCCAGCTACAAACACACGTACACTCACACAGCTACAAACACATCAACACACACACATCCAGGTTAAATAATTGATGTACTAACATTTTTTTTTTTTTTAAGATAAGGTCTACACACACATCCACACAGTTGTTATTATTAAAGCTAATCAGCTAACTGGGAACTGTATGTGACTTTGGATGAAAGCATGTGCTGTAAATGAAATCCTCCCCTTCTCTTCCTACAGCCATGCTCCAGAAGTACCTGGACAACTTTGACCTTAGCATAAAGATCATCTACATACTGGGCACGCTCGGCTTCTCTATAGGAACCGCCGTCATGGCGATGTTCCCAAACTGTGTACGTCGCCATGGTGATGATCAGCAGCATGGGCATCATCTCCATGTCTAACTCCTACTGCCCCTACGCCCTGCTGGGCCAGTACCACGAGATCAAGGAGGTGAGCGCACACACACACACACAAATCGAACTCCTACTGCCCCTATGCCTTGCCGGGCCAGTACCACGAGACCAAGGAAGATGCTCCGCACATCCTAACCTCCTCCTCTCCTCACCCAGTACATCCACCACAGCCCAGGTAACTCCCGGCGGGGCTTCGGTATCGACTGTGCCATCCTGTCCTGCCAGGTGTACATCTCCCAGATCCTGGTGGCGTCTGCTCTGGGCGCCATGGTGGAGGCCGTGGGCAGCGTGCGCGTCATCCCCATGGTGGCCTCCGGGGGCTCCTTCCTGGGGTTCCTCACTTCCTGCTTCCTGGTCATCTACCCCGGGCAGGGCGGTGAGGGGGAGGCGTCCAAGGCGGAGCAAAAGGCCCTGACCGCGCCCCTTGGCAACGGGGGTTCCGGTAACGGCGTGACGGAGAAGCCGAGCGTTCTGAAGCTCACGAAGAAGGGCGTGGCTAAAACCACCACTTGCCGGCTGGAGTGTGAGTCCACGCTCTGATTGGACGAGACGAGGAGGCCGGATGCTGCTGTTGATTACCAAGGCAACGGCCAGACACGTTCCCACAACAATGGGGATAACTGACCTCCAGCTACCACAGGACAATGCATAATGGGAGTTATAGTTCTCTCAGAGACTTGAAAGGGCCGGGATTTCGATCTTTTTTAAACCGTATCTGGTTTGCAAAATTTGTGTCCTTGGACCTTCAATAATCCAGGATCAGTTTGTACATCTAGGTCAGTTTGTCAACTTGGGTCAGTTATCAACCTGGGTTAGTCGTTAACCCAGGTGAGTTTATCCTAGGTCAGTTTTAACCTGGGAGTTTATCCTGGGCCACTTTAAACTTGGGTTTGTTGTTAACCCAGGTGAATTAATCCTGGGTCAATTTTAATTTAGGAGTTTATCCTGGGTCAGTTTTAACCTGGGTTAGATTGGGTCTCAGGATGAAAGCTGTCTCTCTCTCAGGGCCACCAGGGGGCGCCAGAGGGCCGCTTGCCTGGACAGGACACTTCAGGGGCGAACACACTTTACACACACTCCTATATCAACATACGCTCACACACTCCTATGCACACACATGCGCATACCCTCACAAACGCACATACACACACGCATGCACACAAACACACCTGCGCGTACTTTTCTGACTTCCAAACCTGGGTCAAGATAAAGGAATACACAGTCAAATATATAAATAGATTATTTTTTACTTCTAAAAAGTTACAATCATTTGAAAATATTGAAAAATTCAGCTCTTCCTTTTGAACGATGATGTTTAGTTTAGTATTTAGTGAGAGTCTTCTCTATGTCGACTTAAATGTTTCCGCAGGAAACATTGTAATCACCAAAAGTATAATTTATATATGGTTGTTCCTTTGCGGACTGACATACACTTGTCCATTGCTCCTGTAGCTATAAGCCTACAGAGTTGATGGGTTTTGCTATATTGCGTAGTACAGATAGGATGTAAACACAGAACCGGCGAAAAGTATTGGTGTAAAGTTTACATCATACAAGTATATGGGGCATGTGTACAGTTTACACTGTAAACGATACGGTGCATGTGTAAAGTTTACTTTGTAAAACAGATAGTATATGTGTAAAGTCTACACAGTAACGTATACACGGCGGGTGTAAAGTTGACACTGTAAAGTATACCAGGTGTTTGGAGAGGGCATTACTACTGGTGCAGACACTTTATCTTGATGTTACAACAATAATCTCAATGCTGCAGAGGAGAGGAGGATAGCTAACCAAACGGAGGGGGGAGATGGAGGAAGCCGGACATGGACTTGAATGCTTCTCCTTTCTTTTCTTGTGTTGTCTTTAAACATGTTATCCTCTTATGTTGCTGCACAATGCGAGTTCATGGGGATGAGGACGCCAGTGAAGATTAGAACGTTAAGGTTGGAGATGACTGTTGGTCATACCGATTGCCTGATTTTCAAGCGGAGGGGAGGTAAGGAGGGGGAGGTATAGGAGGGCCAGGGAGGTGAGGTGTTGTGTGTATGTGGGGGGGCATCCACACACCGCCCTCCCACATACCCACAGCACTTAGGCAGAACTTGAAGCTGTGCAGGAATACATGGTTTTATTTTCCACCCACATAGAATCTCTATTCTATTTTTCTAACTGAATGAGAGTGTGATTAATATGTAGAAAGATCATTTCACAGGTTGTCAGTTTACATACTATACACCTGTTGCATTGTCTAAATAGCTATGTGCTGGGTTAGCTTTGCCTAGCTGTGTGCCTAGGTTAGCCTAGCCTAGCCCGACCATGTGTCTGGGTTAGCCAACCCTAGCTGAATGCTAGGTCATCCTAACCTAGCTGTGTGCCTGGGTTAGTCTATGGGTGGAGTGTTTGCTGGGTAAGGGGTTGCAGCCAGCCAGTCTGTTACATTAAATATATGTTGAGGAGGGTGCTTTTACTTGTTGACCTGCAGTGCCAGGCCAGGGTCTAGTTATGACTGCTTATGGGTGGTTAGAGCTGGTCAAAGCTGTTGTCACTATCGTTGTTCCAGCTGTGTGGGTCTATGCCATGAGAGAGATTTGAGTGTGTGTTAAACTTTAAACAATAATCTGAGATCTTTCCAGAACATCTGAAGGAGTTTAACCAAACTACAAAGTGAGTGCAAAATGAAAGATTGTTGTCAAATCAAGACGCTGCAATAATTATACTGTTCTGCCTCAGTTGGGGGTGGGGGGCGTGTAAGGGGGGATTGGGGCAGGGCTTATGGCTCAGCTATGGGGGGTGGGGGATTTGGGGCGGGAGGTTGGGTGGGTTGAGGGTGGGAGTGGGTGGTGTTGAGGGTGGGAAGGCTTTTCCAAAGCATGGCTGGATATGCGAGTATCCATGTTTCTGAAAACCATGTACTTGTAGCTCAAGCAAAAGCAGTGGTTTGGTTTGAGTCAAGAACCAGGCCTTGAATACTTGAAGTGTGACTTGAAGTGTTTCTCAAGATACGAAGAAGCATCTGGGTGGTTTGTCCCAAAACTCTTGTCGTCGACTTCGGAATGTTGAGCCAGAGTGGCCTCCGCTCGGCATGCTGGGAAATGCAGTTCCTTTGATTCCATCAGGTGACCAAGTTAAGTGGTGAATGTAAAGCTGTTGTTGTTGTTTGAAGAGGAGGTCTGAGGTGGCACAGAACTTGCACATACAAAGTTGAAAGCAGAATCATCTTGAAAACAGAAAAGAAAAATCAAAACTGTGGATATTTATTTTTTTGGAGCTCTTTCTCGTTAAAAAGATACTTTCGCTTTATTTAAAGAATATGTAGATACAAAGAGATATATTTACAGGAAGCACGAAAGAGAAAGGGTGTTACTGTGGGACAGGACTGGAATGTGTGTGTGTGCGGGCACGTGTGTGTATGTGTGCACGCGTTCAGGCACGTGTTGCAATTTCACCTCATTATTTACCTGTTCTTTCCTCTCCAAAATCACCTGGTCAAGATCTCCAAGCTATAAGTCAAACTGCTTAATACTACTAAAGATTCTCATAATATAGATTATTCACGTGTTCTCTGTTTCCCTTTGATTTTAAACATGATCATCCTTGTTCTTTGTTACCAGTCACGGATCAGGTGTCACAGACGCAACTTTAAAAGAGAGAGAGGGCCGAGACATTTGCAGTGCATCATATGCCTTGTCATTGGAAAAAAAAAGTTGTAAATATTTATTTTCGTTTCTTTATCGCTGCTATAAAAAAGCTGATTATTTTCATTAGTAAATGTTTTTTTTCTATAAGGACTGTGTATATATATATATATATATATATACATATACATACATATATTGTGAATATATGCTTGAGCTTTCCTATCTAGAACCATGAAAGTACAGAATGCACTTTTAAACTCTACTTAACCAAAATACTGTCTCTGTTTCCTTTCTTGTGTTTGCTAACTTGTGTTGTAGGTGTGTGGGCTATAATGACAGGGTTAAACTTCAGAAGAAGATCGCTTTGACCTTGACTTTTACCCCGTCAAGCTGTGTGGAAAGCCTGGATCTCACCTTACGACAGATATCTGCATCAAACATTTAAACTGACCTTATTTCACTAGAGAAAGAGAGTGTGTGAGAGAGAAAGACAGAGGGAGATAGAGAGGGGGGGGGGTGAGAGAGAAGGAGAGATGGAGGGATTGAGAGATAGACAAACAGAGAAAGACAAACAGAGAAAGACAGAGATCCCATCGAGAACAAATTGGTGTCGTTACTCCCCCTGGTGGCCATGAGTGTGTAGTACCAGACAGCCAGTCCTAAATCGTCACACCAAGATGGAAACCAGAAACAACCCACATTTAGTTGAATGTGTTAACTACGAAACAATACTTAACATATTATGACATGTATTCTCATGAAAAAGGTGAACATTGTTAGACAAATGAACAGCATTTAAATGGCTGACATTTCTGCTGCCTCAGTCAGGCAAACAGCCGCTGCCTTAAGTCCTCAGCCTACATGGTACCTGCTCTTATCCGATGAGCAACCAAGGCACCCACATATGGCACCTTTTAACGTGAATCCTCTGTACAGACCCAAACAGAACATGTCTAAAACAGAACATGACAAAAAGATGAACATGCCTACAACAGAACATGACACAAACATGATTAAAGCAACATGACTAAAACAGAACATGACTGACCCTAATGCTAAAAACTGGGCATGGTAAAACAGAGTGCTTCCCTCCATCCAGACATCCTCACCCAAACACATAAGTTAACGTCCATTAGTGCACTTGTGTGTGTGTGTGGTCGATAATAGACTGGTCCATGCTGGCTAGGCCACAGGGGTGTGTGTGGTCTGTGTGTGCATGTGTGTATATGTCTACTTTGAAAGAACACTTAAACATCTATTGTAAAACTAGTGACCCAATGATGTCATTGTATAGAGAGCTACCTAATGTTTTAGTGTTGAATACAGAATATCAAGTTCAGTGTTAGAGAGACTAAAAACTGCAAGAATTGTCAAGACAGCATGCTCTCGGTACACCCATAGAGTGAGTGAAGTGTGTGTGTGTGGAGTGTGTGTCTGTGTGTGTGAGTGTGTGTGTGTATGGAGTTCACACAAACCATCTTATCTGCCTTCTATTCTACTGTCTAATCTTCACATGGACTGGTCCATGTTAGTCAGGGTGTGGGGGTGTTGGGTCTATAAATGGACTGGTCCATGTTAGTCAGGGTGTGGGGGTGTCGGGTCTATAAATGGAATGGTCCATTAAAGTCATGGTGTGGGGGTGTCGGGTCTATAAATGGACTGGTCCATGTTAGTCAGGGTGTGGGGGTGTCGGGTCTATAAATGGACTGCTCCATTAAAGTCATGGTGTGGGGGTGTCGGGTCTATAAATGGATTGGTCCATGTTAGTCAGGGTGTGGTGCGGTCGGGTTTGTAAATGGACTGGTCCATGTTAGTCAAGGTGTGGGGGTGTGGTCTGTAAATGGGCTGGTCCATCTTAGACAGGGGGCTGAGAGAGACGACACTCTGAGCGATAGCCACAGCTTTCTCAGACTCCCTGAAGCTCCTTTCCTCCTCCCCCACCCCTCCTCCTCTCGCTCCCTCGCTGGCCTCCCCCCTCCCCCGCCCGCACGCGCGGTGCACGGCTACCCGGAAGCGGTCCGTGACGAAGCAGTAGACCACCGGGTCCAGGCAGCTGTTCAGGCTGCTCAGGGTCACCGTCGCGTGATAGGCCAGCACCTGCCCAGGTCCCTCCCCCACCACCCGGAAGTAGACCAGCGTCTGGCGTACGTGGAAGGGGCCGAAACACACGGTGAACACCACCAGAACCACCACCAGGAGCCTCACCGCCCGGCCCCGCCTCCCCCGGCCCTGCACCATCCCCCGGGGGTGGCTGAGCAGGACCCAGGCTGCGCGGAGCGTGCACCCCAGCATCACCACCAGGGGGAGCAGGAACTCCAGCACGGCCAGGGAGAAGAGCGCGGGGACGGACCAGGAAGTGGGCCCCAGCGCGGGGCTCTGGAGGGAGTACGTCACCACCACGGCCAGCGCCCACACCCCGCCGCTCACCGCCCGGGCCACGGCGGGGCTCCGCCATCGCCGCGACGACCGCATCGGCACGGCGACGGCCAGGTAGCGGTCCACGCAGATGCTGGTGAGGAAGAGGATGCTGCAGTACATGTTGACGAAGTAGCTGAAGGAGTGGAGGTAGGAGCAGAGCCAGCAGGAGCCCTCGCTGTGGTAGAGCGCCACGCGCGCCGGGAGCGACAGCGCCACCAGCAGGTCGGCCACCGCCAGGTTGATGGTGTACACCACAGGGGCGGAGCTTGGGGGCGGGTGGCGGCAGAACACCAGGAGCGCCAGGCTGTTGAGGATCACACCTGCCACAAACATGAGGGAGTTTAGGACCATGAGAGACACCCACAGGGAGTGGAAGTCCCGGTACAGGGCTTGGTCCAGGTGGGCGAGTCTGTGCAGGTCTGGTGTCCAATGTAGGTCTGGGGGGGTAGTGTTGCTGCTACAGATGGAGGAGGGGGGGGTGGAGGTGGAGTCCATGATGAAGAAACGCTGATGGATGTCGTCTTGTGTGTTTCTTCAGCTCCTGAAACAGGTGTTACTGCGGGGGAAGATGTGGAACAAGTCAATTCCGGAACAAATGGGGGGGGGGGGGGGGGGCGAAGGGTCTTAGTGGAGTGTGAAGAGTAAGAGGTTGAAGTAAGGGTGCTATACAAGGTTACACAAATACTCAATACATTTGGATTACGTGTGATTTGATACACGCACACAAAGTCATCTCCCGTCATGTAAACATTTACAGCTTTCTAAACCAGGAATGAAGCCTGACAATGATGACTGGAAACAAGTAACAAAACAGCGCTACTAATGGACGCCACAGTGATGAGTGGTCAACAGCGGTCAGCGCTTCACACCAAACACTGTTACAAGCCTCCGGCTGCTACCACACGCCACTATCACAACTTTAACATCCCCCCACCCTCCCCCCAGCCTCACACACACACACACACACACAGCTGGTTCAAAGCCCGGTCGGTTCTGAGTCTATTTTTATTTCATTCTAAATTCTTACAGCTCCTTAGTAGTAGTTCGACTTTGTACCGTTAGTATAGTTAGACTTGTACACCACTATTCTAGATGTATGATCCCTATATGTTGAATGTATGCACCTTCCTGCCTTAGTCAATTCCTTGTCTGTGCAAACTTTCATGGTGATTAAAACCCCTTCCTGATTCTGTTTACAAGCCAATCATCTGGTGATGGAATCATCAGGGATGGAATTATCCACTTCCGCAACCACACACAACAGCATCAATCCTTCTTAGGGGGTATTAAACATATATATATATATATATATATATATATATATATATATATAAAGTGAGGCGTCATGATGGTCCAGCCTCTCTCCCCGCTAGGTTGAAGACCTCAGGAGGACAGACAGGGCACTACTCTAAATGGAGTCAAATTGAGGACCAGGGGGAGAAGACTACAACTCCCATCAGCAACCCTGTCTACTCACCTGATCACCTGATCAACAGGTCAATGACACACCTGATACTAATCATCTATTCCAACAGGCTAGTCAGTAGCCTGCTATAAAAACAACAGCTTTTCCCATCACCAAACAAAACCAGTTGTTGTTGTGGTCTTTAAACTAACAAATATAAACTTTTACCAGCTGGCCAAAATGATACGAGCCATTTAAAAGATGGTTTGAGGTTTGGAGTCAGAGAGACGATGACATCATCTCTGCATGAACACTGTGACCACTGTTCAACTGAGAAAACCGTTTTCTGAAGATCAAAACCGTGGTCATCAACAATACTTGATCAAAACATGATCAACACTTCAATACTTCTCTCTCAACTCACCAGTCCGGTTGGTGTTGGAGATCTGTAGAGGGTGCGACAGGTCACAGGAGATCAGGAGATCGCTTTCTTCTGTGTATCTCTTGGGATGTAGAAAACTTAGATGTTCCTTTCATTCCGGCAGCACTCCACACAGCCCCTCCCCTCCTCCTCCACACAGCCCCTCCCTCCTCCTCCACACAGCCCCTCCCCTCCTCATCACCTCTCTTTTCTTCCTCACAGGCTCTCCTCTCCTCCCCTCTTCTCTCCTCAGCAGAAGTCTGGGGACTTTCTCTCTCTCTCTCTTGACATTGTCTCTGTCCGTGCCTCCTCGCCTCTCTAAATCTCTTCAGTGTCTCGCTCTCTCACAGCCGGGGAGGATATATAGAGGCCTGTGTGTGTGTCGGGGGTATAAGGATGTGTGTAAGGGGGATATGAGGGTGTGTGTGTGGGGTTGGGGGAGCTCAGGGGAAGTTAAACATATGTCACTGTGACACTCACCAGTCTTTCTGTCCACAAAGTGGCTCCAACGTGTGTGTCTGTGAGTCCATCTCTCCATGTGTATGTCTGTGACAGTTACCAGGTCACTATGCCTGCCGCCCCCCACTGTCCTTTTCATCTGACCCCCCCTCCCCCCGACTGTCCTCCTCATCCGCCCCCCCCCCTCCCCCAACCCTCCTCCTCATCTGACCCCCCCTCCCAACAACTGTCCTCCTCATCCTCCCCCCTTCCCCCCCCACTGTCCTCCTCATCCGCCCCCCTCTCCCCCAACCCTCCTCCTCATCCTCCCCCCCCACTGTCCTCCTCATCCGCCCCCCCCTCCCCCTCCCCCCCCACTGTCCTCCTCATCCGCCCCCCCCTCCCCCAACCCTCCTCCTCATCCTCCCCCCCTCCCCCCCCACTGTCCTCCTCATCCGCCCCCCCTCCCCCAACCCTCCTCCTCATCTGACCCCCCCTCCCACCAACTGTCCTCCTCATCCGACCCCCCCTCCCCATCTGCCCCCCGCCCCCCCCCCGGGCTCAGACACTTCCTGACAGAGAGCTCCTAGAAACGTCCCTCCATCTCTGACGCTGTGGAGGAGAGTGCCGCTGACACACTGTTTGGATTAGGAGGAGGATGGGAGAAAGAGGAGGGGAGAGAGAGAAGGAGGGGAAAAAGAAGGGGGCAGACTGGAGGACGGGAGAGAAAAGGGAGGGGGGAGAGGGAGGGGGAGGAGAGAGGGGGGGGACAGACCGTGGGAGGGGAGAGAGAGAGGGAAAGGGGATGAGGAGAAAAAAAGGGGGATAAATGACATCACACCTGTTAGTACAGAAGGATGTTTATTTCCATACAGTTAGTTTATTCAGTGTTATTACGATGTAGTGTCCCACTCCAGCTCCAGGGATTATACAGCTCATCATTTACAGGCTCACACACAGATACAGGAGTGATTCAGCTCATATAACACAGGGGCTCACTCGTCATACATCCTGGGTGGTTGTAGCTCAGTGGTTAGAGCATTTGACTGCAGATCAAAAGCTTGCCGGTTCAAATCCCCCCCTCTGTAGTCCCTTTGGATAAACACACATGCTATGTGAACATGTTATATAGTTATTATAATCACACCAGACATGCAGATGTACCGTTAACACCTAAGTCAGCAAGATGTTATACTAAGTGATTGGCAGTGTTTTAGTCGTTGATTACGTTTTCTCACAGTTCCAGAGTCACCCTCCTGATTCTGGTCACCAGATGCTTCTCCCAACACTGCAGTGTGAGTGTGTGTGTGACTGTGTGTGTGTCAGCAAGGCAGTGTATCGTGGAAGGACTTCAATTAAGGTGTGACCCCCAGGTGACCCACCCCAGGGCTCTGCCCCCTCAGGGCCTGGTAGCGCTGCACCACCAGGCTCCAGTCTGACACCTGCTCCACCCTCACCTGGCCCGCCTGCCTCCAGCAACCAGGAACCCCACCTGAGAACCCAGAGGAACCTTAGACAGAACCATCAATTGTAGAGAACCACAGAACTGTAGAGAGAACCATATACCTGTAGGGGGAACCATAGAGTTGTAGAAAACCATGGAGTGCAACCATAGTAACAATAACAACATATCAGATGGAACTTAGAACCCTAGATAGAACCTGTGTGTGCTCACCCTCAGGCTGGATCTGGGTTCTCTTCTTGGTTCTGTTGCGAGTCAGCAGGTCCAGAGACCCCCGGGCTTCCCGGTCGCCCCCCCCCTCTGGATCCTCCTCTTCAGACTTCAGCTCTCCCCCCTCCCCAGGACACACCTTACCTGGGACACACACACACGCATGTACACACAGACACGTGCACACACACAGACACCCAAGTATTTACACACACACACACACACATACACGAGTCCACATGCACACAGTTTAGGATTTACTCTACAGGTAAACATTTATGTTCCAGTAAAACGTGTTCCATACCAGATAATTGAATGTGTATCATCCTTCTTACAAGCTGTCACAGAGAGATTCAAAGATAACCACCCTACACCCTCAGATCGGCGCCTATAACCAACCTAAACCCTCAGAGAAGAAACCAGTTGAAGCTAGTCCCGGCTCACCTGCATGTTTGCAGAGCACCTTGGCGTAGTGATACAGGTGCGTGACGAGGTTGAGGGGAGAGGGAGTTCCTGACTTGCGGCTCATGTCTCTGATGAGGACGGCCCGGCCGAACTTCCACTCTGCGTCGGAGCGCGCCTGGATCCTCTGGTAGGTGTTACTCATCATGGCGATGAGCAGGTTGATCAGCACGATCACCGTGACAACCAGGTAGCTGCCGAACGCCAGACGGGCCAATAGGGCGGCAGTGGGCGGGGACTGGCGGAGAGGGGGCAGGGCTTCCGGGTCGGTCAGACCAAAAAGAGCGAAGAACAGCAGGACGGACAGCTCCAGGGGGGTGTGGCTTGGCTCCTCCTCCCCGACGCTTGGCTCGTCACCCGGCGATGTTGGGACCGTGGCATTGTCAAGGAAGTCTGAAAGAGACAGGAAATCATTTTGGTGGTTGTCACGGTCAGGGGTCAAGGCAGGGTCTAGGTTCGTGTACTCAGGGCTAGGGATGGGGGAGGCGGTGAGATCTGGGGGGTAAAGGTCATGTTGGTTTCAGGGTTAGGGCTAGGGGTCAGGGTGTGTGTACTCACGGCCAGAGCTGGGGGTGACAGCGGGGTCAGGGTCTCTGTAGGGGTACACAGGCTGGCAGAGCGCGGTCAGGCTGAGGGTGAAGGCGGTGTGGAACAGAGCCAGGATCACAGCGAACCTCCCCAGGTCCCTCAGGAGGTCTCGGATGATGACGGCCCAGGGCCCGAACAGGTGGTGGAACGACAGGAAGTCCAGAAGCTGCACGAAGCCCAACGCCATGGCAACCGCCAGCAGTGCGTTCCGGGCGAACAGGCAGTGGAGGTGGGCGGGGCTGAAGCCCTGCAGGACCACAGCCAGGAAGTGACACAGGAGGGCGGAGCCGGCGAAGAGCAGAACGAGGACGCGGACCCACGCTAGCCCCGCCCTCTCTCCTGGTTGGCTCAGCTCTGACACCTGGACACACAGACACACTGTTACGGCCACATATGTCTCTGTGTTGTGAGAAGTAATGAGAAGTTAGTTAGTTGTATTTGTCGGTTTGTTCGTTAGTTAGTACACAAACTGGGAATGATACCCCCCCCCCCCTCCCACACACACCAGCATCCCAGCCATCCAGGACAGCAGCAGCCAGTCAGTCCAGCTGGGCGTGAGCCGGCCGAGGTGGGGGGGGCTGAGGGGGGGGTACACCGTGGTGAGGATGAGGAGGAGCAGGAGGAAGAGGTGGGACACCAGGTGGGACATGAACTTCACGATGGGCACAGTGTTGTACCTGGGAGGGGTGAGGGAGTGGGGGGGGACAGTGTTAGCTAATGGATTAGGAATACACTGATACTTGACACTGTGGGAGTGTGTGTGTCTAACTCTACCTGTGTGTGAGCGGGAGGGAGAGCGCCACCCAGAGCGGGGGGCAGAGCAGCATGGCCATGAAGAGCAGCAGGAGTCTCCAGGGGTCCCAGTGAGCCAGGCAGCCCAGCCACAGCTCAGACAGGTAGGCCTGGACGGCTGGCTGGGCCACCACCCCCTGCAGGCCAGCCTCCAGCAGCAGGTCCAGCTGGCTCAGCCCCCTGTGGTCCACCGAGCACAGCACAGCCCCGGTGCCCAGTCCTGACCCTGGTACTGAACCCGGTCCTGGCCCAGCCACGCCCATGGACGCCATACTGAGCAGGTCCGAGGCCACGCCCTCGCAGTGCCCGGCCGCAGCGGATAGGTCGGCGGAGCGTTCCTTCTCCCGCAGGGCGGCCAATCCGAGCGCCCGGGAGAGGCGGACGGCGGTGTCCAGGGGGGCGGGGGACGACAGGATGAACTCGTCCAGGGAGAGGTCAGAGTTCAAACGGCCACACACCATCAGGTCAAACACAAACTGGGGAGCAGATCCACACACACACACTGTGACTATACTGTATGTATGTGTTTGTTTGTTCAGTATGTATGTCCGTGTGTGTTTGTATGTATGTGTGTCCAGACCTTCCTGTCCTCCAGCAGTCGGAGTGTGTTGTTGTCGGCTCGCCTAAGCAGGAAGCTGAGGGTGTGCAGGTGTGTTTCCATGGCGGCGTACTGGAGTGGCGTCCTGCCCGTCTGGCACTCCACGCCCGTGTTGCCGCCACTCTCCACCAGGTGGCGCACCACGTCCAGACAGCCGGCCTGGGCAGCACAGTGCAGCGCCGTCCAGCCAGCCTGCACAGGCGAGGGGATGGGTTAGCTAAGATCTTGGTTAGCTAGGAGCTAGGTTAGCTAGGACATGGGTTAGCTAGGTTAGTTAAGGGCTATGAACTTTATTAACTGGGTTAGCTAGGTTAGCTAGTCGGATAATCATATCATCTTGGAGCTGTATGTCTACCAGTCTGTCCTCCTGGACTCACCTGTCTATGTCTCAGCTGTCTGTCACACCTGTCTGTCCTCCTGGATGCACCTGTCTGTCACACCTGTCTATGTCTCAGCTGTCTGTCACACCTGTCTGTCACACCTGTCTATGTCTCTCCTGTCTGTCTCACCTGTCTGTGTCTTACCTGGTCAGTGATGTTGATGTCGGCCCCCTGGCCCAGCAGCTGCCTCACCATGGCGACGTGTCCGCTGGCGGCGGCCAGGTGAAGACAGGTGCGCCCCGCCTCGTCCCTCAGGTGCAGCAGAGGGGCGGAGCGGCTCAGCAGCAGGCCCACCACGGTCACATGACCACGCTGGGCCGCCAGGTGCAGGGGGGAGGAGCCCTGGGGGGAAGGGGAGGGGGTCAGCGAGAGCACACACTTGGACGCATAGGCAAGAGCATGCACTAATACACACACACAGAGGGGGGTGGGGGGTACCTGGACATCTGTCTGTGCGTCCGCCTGAACACCCGGAGAGTTGAGCAGCAGTCTGACCACTCCCTCGTGACCTGACTGGGCGGCCAGGTGGAGAGGAGTGTATCCTGACTACACACACACACACGCGTCGTAAGTATTCCATCAAAGCAGCCTTTGAGTTAGCTTTTCTATCCTGTTACTTACTCCCACTTACACATATTGACAGATGCTTTGAACACAATGTACGCAGAGGGATTCAAACCTGCAACCTGATGATATGCAGTCAAATGCCCAACCACTGAGGTATACCCATCCCAACCCCCTGTGCTTACCTCTGCCGGGGTGCCAGCCCTGGGGCCTGCACCAGGGGCATCACTGCGCATGGTGGCAGGAACCTGGGTCAGCAGCTCCCTCACCACCTCCACCTGCCCGTGACACGCTGCCACGTGCAGCGCACTCAGCCCTGTCTGCACACACACACACACACTGCTTAACAGGTACAGAGATGTGATATAGCAGTGGTTGTCTATGAGCACACAGACACACACAGGTTGTCGGTGAGACAGGGGTCTGTACCTTGGTGCTACTGATGCTAAGAGAGAGGCTGTGTTTAAGGACCTCCAGGAGATGAGTGTGCCCCCTTCTGGCTGCCAGATGAACTGCAGTCATCCCCTCCTGCAAACACACAGGAACATGCTGGTAAATGTATGTGTGTGCATGGTCTATGTGTGTTTAATTCAATGTGTGTGTGACTCACAGCATCCTCCAGGAGTGGGGGGGCTCCAGCCTCCAGCAGGACCTTCACCACCTCCGCATGGCCCCCAGAGGAGGCCAGGTGGAGGGGCCCAGAGCCACTGGTCTGGGGGACACATGTTTTATGAAAAGGTTTGAAAGACTATGCAAATTAAAAACAAAACTCATTTTTATGTTGTGACTTATGGTTCGTTAAAAGCCTCAAAAGACAAATTCACCCTAAGTCTACCAATGCACAAAACTATCCTTTGTTTATTCCAGTACCTGTGGACAGCTCTGTAGCTTTGTTCATTGTATCTATGAAACACCTTCTTTGTGTATAAATAGTCATTTTAATTTGCTTTCTTCTGAGGATTTTAGTGAGGAGTGAAAAGTGCCTTGAGATTGAGACTAAATGGAGTTAGATTAACTGAAGTTCGGGAGGAAGATATCTCTTCCGTTTTCATCTCAGGTTTTGTATAGGCGGAGCAAAAATCTGACCGATCTACGTCACAGCGACCGATCTACGTCAGATCACAGACGGCATTCTGTTACTCAGCTGGTACGATGCAAAGACAAAGTAATGAATACATAAAACACTCAGAGACTGCAGGTAGGTCTTTTCTGATATCTGCAATTGATTTAGCTAGTGTTGCTGTTGTTGCTAAATTCAATTAATTCGAGGGGGCGGAGAGATTCAGCTCCTTCAGGGGACGCCCCCCCAGTCTCAAGCAGAGAAGACTTACGATTTTCTTACGATTTCAAAGCCTAATTTAACATACTCAGTGTTTTTTTTTTCTTTGAATTTGGATGGGTAGTTAACAACACATTCTTCTGTGGTGTGATGAACTTAAAACTCATTATCAATTCCACTTTACAGGATCTTTAAGGAACAGCCCCCCAAAAATACCCCCAAAAAACAATCTATGACCCCTTTAATGTTTTAGCATGATATAACAAGCCAGCAGTGATAGAACTATGGCAATTAAAATAAAAAACTACTTTGTATGTGGTGGTGAGGTTATAGTTTCAATAAAAAATAAAAATAATAAAAAGGACAAACTAGTTTCCACCCCCCACTTCAAAGTGACCCAGGGATCTCTACAGAGAAGAGACTCCAAAAAGAAAACAGAGGAAGGAGAAAGTTGCTTGCAAGATTTGTTCACCCGTTATCCTTGCTGACCTGTTGTGTTAGCTACCATTAGACCAGTGATTCTCACTCCACATGTTATTAGTCCAAATTCTATTTTCAGATGAGAAACCACTGGCTTAGACTTAATATTCATCCTCAAACCAAGAGGATGTACAGTATTTGATGTCTCCATATCTTCCCTGCCACTGACTTTCTTCATGGCCCGTTTGGCCCAAACATGATCCCAAAGTCTACCTCACCCTGGCTGGGAAGATGACTATGGAGGCCTTGACACTGCTCAGAGGACAGGCAACCTAATATCATCTATAGACTGGAGATCCCACATTATTTGCATCTTTACTTATATGTATGCCATGGCAGTACAATAAAAACCAAAATGGTTGGGATTGAAAGGATTTAATAGTTTTGGATATGTTAAATCCCAGAAAGAGGGCGACTGTTTGGTTGTTGTTGTTGTGTCTTGCTGCCTGAGCCTGAGAAGGTGTCCTCCCAGAGTGAGGAAGAACCTCAGAGGTTCCACAGGGAGGAACTCTCTAGAGAGAACCTACCCCTGGTAGATACCTGGAACACCTCAGATTTCAATAGGACCAGGCGCTATACTGAACGTCTGCAGATAATTCAGACATCTGTCATGTAGACTTTTCTCATTCTGTATCGACCACTACACGTACACACACACACACACCCTATAGTAACTAGTAGAGGTAAGTGGTTGGTCTATTGGTATGTTTGGCTTAGCAATTAGGAGACTGAAGTTCAATCCCTAACATGTTGCACTGATACTGAGGGATTCTTCTCTTTACAGACCCTGGAGGAGGTTGTGCAGAAAATCAGCATTGTCATGGACAACCGGACCCAGCTGTGGTGGAAAAGACATCTCCACGGTGACATCCTGACCCCCGAGGAAGAGAATACGGAGCAGGCCAATCACCAGAGCGTCTGGTTGATCCTACTGTTCCTGGATGAAACTGAATGTATTCATGTGTGTCTTCTTCAGGGTTTGGTAGCTGTTTCTACAATCAAACAGGAGGTCACAGGAGTGCAGCTCAGTCAAGCACCCGATGTTCACAAGCTGAGATAAACACAACTTCAGTAAAACTCAGTTTTACCCTCAGACTGTATGTCAGTTAGTGATGAAATTATG
Organism: Thaleichthys pacificus; assembly: GCA_023658055.1. Lineage (NCBI taxonomy): Eukaryota > Metazoa > Chordata > Actinopteri > Osmeriformes > Osmeridae > Thaleichthys > Thaleichthys pacificus. The sequence goes on along the minus strand of CM042861.1, from coordinate 2,323,099 downwards.
AGCTGTTTTGTCCTCCCTGGTTACATGGTGGGAGACAGATGAGCCATGTCACGTCCCACTGTGTCAACACAAGGAAAAACTACAACAAAACGGTTTCACTGTAGCCTGACTTAGCTAGTACCCTATGGAATCTTGGGATCATGGTAAGTTGAAAAACATTAGCTATATCATGATACCAATAACTTCGAACCTACAAACAGTAGCTACATTCACTAATCCTTTTAAACATTGTATTCATCGACGAAATCAAATGACTTCGACTGCAGACGGTAGCTGAATGATGGAGAGGGCTTTTACATTTACATTTAGTCATTTAGCAGACGCTCTTATCCAGAGCGACTTACAGTAAGTACAGGGACATTCCCCCCGAGGCAAGTAGGGTGAAGTACCTTGCCCAAGGACACAACGTCATTTGGCACGGCCGGGGAATCGAACTGGCGACCTTCAGATTACTAGCCCGACTCCCTCACCGCTCAGCCACTTGACTCCCTTTTAGATGGGAAATTCCATTTCAAAAAGTTGCCAGACGGCTCGGTTGACAAAACCAAGGCTGTGTGTACTGATTGTCATGCTGAGTTTAGTTAACACCAGAGTACTTCCAGCCTAAAATATCAAATGCAAGCAAAGCACACATCTAACAGCAGCAGCTTTAGCAGCAACAGCGGTAGCAGCAGCAGCGTTAACTCCGGTAATATACGGCAATGCACGCGTCAATCTCCAGCAAATCAACCATAGCTTTAGCTAAATGGATTGCCACAGCATGCAGGCCGATTTACATAGTGGAGGACGAAGGTGTGCGTGACATGTGTTGTATGTTCAATATTGTAGGGTACAGTCTCTGGTGAGTGAATAAAACTCCCTCACAATTTCCTATTGTTATCCTCTAGTTATTTGAAGTTTTAAAGTAGGGGAGACTTGGTATGGTTGTAACACGGGGACAGTTGTAACACTACGAATTCAACGAATCAGGGATAAGATAGGAGTCATGTGACAGTTTCAGTTTCCTCAGGCTTCCCACATGGAAGTTTTCCAGTCTGTGTTGATCTCTCCTGAAGCTACAGCAGAAAATGTAATTCTGAGGTAAGAAAGATACATAAACATAATATTTTGTTTGGTACTTCTACCGTTGTAGATAATGTTGTATGAGTTATATCAGGTCAAACTGTAGTTTCTCTAGTAAAGAATGGTGTATCAACCTCCTGCTAATTTCAAAGCACCATGCTAAACAATGGGTGACAGTGGCAGGGATGTTGTAACACATGTTTTGAAAATGTTACAACCAAGAGACAGGTAGGAGTAGGAAAAAGAGGCGCTCGGAAATCCTCACTGATACACCAGTGAAGCTGGCATTGGAAGGGGAGGAGCGTTGAAAAGGGAAAAACATCAGAAAAAAATCCTTGGGGAGTGAGAAAAGCAAAAGCAAGAAGGTAAAAAAAACCTGCCGGGAAAAGAGTGAAGGCTGATAACACCTTTTCAGAAGAGGAAGATTTCTGTGTCGTTTGCATGGAACCATTTAGAAATTCAAGACCCAAAGAAGTGTGGGTCAAGTGTGTTTTATGTAGCTTTTGGGCCCACCAGGCATGCACTCCAGGCCTGACCAATTTAATTTGTCACCATTGTGACTCTGATTAACAATGCATTTAATTTGTTTGTTCTTGTCACCATTGTGACTGATAAAGAATGCATTTAATTTGTTTGTTCTGTGGAATGGGGATAAATGTTTCTTATATACTAGTGTAATAATTGGACCAATACACTATTCCTATTGGTCCAGAAGACGTTCTCAAAAGTTAATAAATCCGTTTATATACCTCCTGAAAGTTCGCAGAGGTAAATAAACGTTTTTACGGACCTAGCAAAAAGCGGTTGCCTTGGAGATGTAGCCATTGACCTTAACAACGTGGCATCTGCTCAGCAACAAAGTAGCCTAAATTGCCTAAAAAAACCTAAAACAACCAAATATGTTTTTTGCACAGGTCCGCAAACGCCCCGCAATCGCTTCCCGTTTTAAAGGAGTATCTGAAGCAGACAGAAGACAAATTGATGTTGTTGATATGTTCCCTTGGAGATGTAGTGACGTCACCCGTGCGAGTGCGGCTGATTGCTCTGACAACATGGCGTCTGCTCCAGATTCAACGTTTCAATGTTTGATTTGTGATCTTCCCATGTATTGTTGTAGTATATAAGAAACCATGTTGAACCAATGTTTACTCCTCGACAGGTCAGCAAACGCTTTGTCGCCTTGATTTGTTAAAACGATTTGTTTGCTAACCTCGACCTACGGTCTCGGTTAGCAAACGTTTTAACAAATCTCGGTTTACAAAGGCTTACTGTCGAGGAGTAAACATTTGCAGTTTGTTAATTTTCTCTCTCTCACACACACACACTAACGGTGCGTGTCCACTACAGCGGAGCGGCGCGGAGCGTCTGCTTCCAATTCATTTTCAATGAAATTGGGCGCTGACGCTCGCGTATGGCATTGTGGGAAGGCGAGCGGAGCATTGAAAGTTGGATTTTCTCAACTTTATGTCAATGAGGAGCCTGAAAACGCTAGCGTTGGCCAATTGGAATGGTTTCTTGTGTGTCTGCACACCCAGTTCTGTTCAGAAGAAAGTTACGTAATGTGACGACGAGCCTGAGTTTAAAGAATAGGCTACATTAAACTACTAATGCATGGTGCGGGGTTGCCAACGTTGTCAGTGTCCCTAGTGTGTTTTTATACTTTTAAATTCAGTCTCGTCACATTACGTGACTGTTCTGTGCCACTGCTAGCTTGCTAGCCCAGCCTACAAACGACTGGTAGATGTATTCTACTGTAATCTTGCACTAGTAAAAATTCTGTATTAATGTTGTGTAAAAGTGGTATTTTGATCGATATTGTGAGTACATGAACCCAAGTCTGCACGCTTGGTCATGACTACAACAGTGATCTTAGACAGAGAACTACAACTCTATATTAACTTTTCTAACACGCCCCCGAGCGTGGTGTACTGTGGGAAGGCGTATACAGTGCAGCGTTCTTAAAGCTCTGCACCGTATACGTCTTCCCACAGTAGTATAAAAACACACTAGGGACACTGACAATGTCGGCAACCCTGCACCATGCATTATTAGTTTAATGTAATCTTTAAATTCAGGCTCATCACATTACGTAACTTTGTTCTGAACAGAACTGGGTGTGCAGACACATACGATAAGTTTCTCCTCCATCTTGAAATTGTAAAACCTAGAAATGTTTCTTGTTACAAGAAACCAATCTGATTGGCCAACGCTAGCGTTTTCACGCTCCTCATTTACATAAAGTTGAGAAAATCTAACTTGCAACGCTCCGCTCACCTTCCCACAATGCCCTACGCGAGCGTCAACGCCTGGTTTCATTGAAAATGAATTGGAAGCCGACGCGCCGCCCGCTCCGCTGTAGTGGACACGCACCGTAACACACCCAGAAGGAATGTGTACGTAAGGACATGCACACACAAACGCACACGTGTGCACGCACAAACACACACAATATGCACATACACTTTATTTTATTGTTGCAGCCATTCATTTAAACTAAAACTGTTGTTGTGGCATTTCACTTGGTTTTTGGGCATTTTGTCTACCTGTTACAACTTATCCCAGTATGTGTTACAACCCACCCAGACCACCTTGTATTTGTCATCATCTCACAAGTCTGTGATATAGTTTAAGAAATGTAAATTGTTGCCATTTGTAGTAGACAAATATGGGTACTTTACCTGAAAGTTTCAGACATGTAGCAAAAAAAAGAGGTAGTTTTAGGTGCCGAAGAAAAAAGTGTTACAACCATACCTTGTTCTCCAAATTCAGCCAATATCATCTGTATGTAAAAACCTGTCTCAATTTTTATTCTGTCTGGGATATGAGGCGCTGCGGCCCAAACAATGCCTACACCCTTTTAATGTTATTTCACCCAAAAATCTTTTATTGAGGTAAAGTTTGAACAGATGAAATAAATTGAATAAATGTGCAATTAATCATACGAAATAATGCAATCAATCATGATTAAATATTTTAATCGCTTGAAAGCCCTAATATATATGTGTATATAGGTTACTTTGTATTAGTGTTTGGAAAAGTTATTTTTTATTCTGTGTATTACAATATATTGAAGATGTTTATTGTTATGTATATCCATATTGAATTTAAGTTCCTACCTACATGTAAAAATTCATCAGTTTTAAAACAAATTTGTAAATCAGATTATGGCCCATCGGTCAGATGCTAGCTGGGTAGCGACAAATCTAGCGACTTTGTTACTTTGGCAATCTCCACTTTGATACACCTTTCACTGATTTGTGAATGACAACACTTTTTCCTTTCTTTTAATGTTAGTGTTCCCTAGGCTATTAGATCTGTAATTGTATTTAGAACATACAATTTCTGAGAGACTAGCGACTTCTGGTGATTTTTTTCTGAGAAACTAGCGACTTCTGGAGGCAACACTGACAAGGACCAGGTCGTACCGACGGAGTAAAGTTTGGCCACTCAAGAGTCAGGATGCACACCCAGTTCTGTTCAGAACAAAGTTACGTAATGTGACGAGCCTGAATTTACATTTAACACACGCTCTTTTCCAGAGCGACTAGTAAGTACAGGGACATTCTCCCCGAGGCAAGTAGGGTGAAGTGCCTTGCCCAAGGACACAACATAATTTTCCCGGCCGGGAATTGAACCAACAACCTTCTGATTAATAGCCCGACTCCCTAACCGCTCAGCCATCTGACCCCCTTGAATTTAAAGATTACATTAAAATAACTAGAGAGGGTACAATTTCTGGGGAAATTGTAGTGTGTGCTTGCTTGCGTCTGTTGCAGATGGGTCCGTTTATTAACTGTAATTTTTACAACTGATATTTCTGTTTTTCTTTTATTATAAAAACGCGTACTTATTATTTATGAAGATTGCATAGATTTGAAAGCATACATTTGTTGCTACTCATTTCAAAATACAAAAAGTGAAGTGTATAATGAAACGGTTGTCTTCTCATTTCCCCTGCAAGAGGGAATAGTGAAGCTATAACAGCGTCAGTTGAAAAGTTGGATCAAAGGAAGATATTGGGCAATCTGGTCTAAAAATGGTTCTAACCTCTATGACTTAAACGTCACCTTGATGACAGTTAGCAAATCCTCGTAGGGGGTACCACATGACATCGTCCCTGCTGGACCAGAAGAACCTGTTGGGGCCAACCCGATGCATGCATTTCACCATCCAGTGACTTTCATCCTTTTCAAGTATGACCCCTGGGTACACAGTGCCATCATAAGTGAGAGCACACCACTTGCCTCGGACTAGGGAGGACAAACCCGTTTGAGCGTTTTTCCTGAAATATGTTTTTATAGTTATTCCTGGTGAAATTATGGAATTAAATTACATATTAATAATACTTAACTACCTGTGCACAATAATATCAACAATGTGTAGCTAATTGAAGGCACGTTCATCTGAAAAAGAGAGAAAAATAAGTGCACATTTGTAACAAATACTTATTTATAAACATATTTATGAAAACTTCATTTTACTATACAACCTCACTGCAAACTGGATGTGCTGCTGGTGTTTCATTTTCTCTTCATACCTGAAATTTAAAAGAAATATTAGGGACAAAATAGTTGTCATTGTTCTGCAAATGCCCTTTTGTATGTCCTGTAAATGCCCTGCTATATACTGCTGGCTTTTCAAACCTGATCAACAGCCTTACACTAGAGTCAAACTGCCAATATTTTGCTAATAAAAACTAGTGGGAGGGGGGACTACACAATGTGGGAGGAAATAGCATCCAACATAAACTCAAGAAGTTTGGTCCAAAAAAAATATGATAACTTAACTGTAATGTCCAAAAAAGGGATTACACATTTCAGAAGGGAGTCCAATAAAACTGGTGATATCAACTTTACTTGTAGGTGTAGTTGCTACATAGTAACGTTTTGTTCTTCTACAGTAACATTTACCGTTACAGTAGTCTAGGCTAGCTACTTAGAGGTAGGCCTACTGTAGCCGACAACGCGTACATAGCCTTCATGTTTAGACTGCAGCACAGTAGCCTAACAGAGTGCTATAAAACAACAACTACATTAACATAAAATACATTTTGTTTGGAATACATTTTCAGGTGGTGGTCCACCTCCAAAACCACTTTCAGATGAGGCATTGACGGTAGCAAACATTATTGGTAGCGACTCACCTACTATGGTTGGGATTACTGGCGGAGGAGAGCGGTGGTCAATTGGAAAGGTAGCGAGTCATTAGTTTATGCCTAATTCATGATATTATTGTTAAGGGCATGACTGTGAAGTAAACCACTAAAACCCTCTTAAGTGAGCCAGATGATGAAATCGTCAAAAATGATCTAAGTAACGTTGCAAACGCATCGACTGTCCGGCGTTGCAGCCCAGTGAACCCTCACCCTTGGACACGAAAATTGTCAAAGTAAGAAGATATCTAACAAAGTAGCTTATTCAGTTATCTGATATCATTCTTCTTGAAGTGTAGTTAAAGTTCACATAGCCCTAAATATCTCTACCGTCTTATATTACCTTTTTGCACGTATAATGTTGCATTATCGCATATCCCCTCTTTTTTCATTGCAGAGAAACCGGAGATCTTACCATTTTATCACTCCAAAGGGAAGTTTTGCTTCTCCATAAAAAATTTGAGATACATATTGAGAACTTGAACGTGGAGCAGAGAAATTTGAACATGCAGAATATTTTATTACAGTACAAGATGAGCAAGCTCCCTGAAGAATCCTTAGGCTTAACTTTAACTGTTCTGGAAGAATAGTAGCCATATTTACAACTTGATCAAATAATTAACTTTCTATAAAAAAAAATACAATTGCCTATTAAATGATTCATTCTTTTTTGTAGCCTGTCACATTTAACTGAGGAAATTGTTCACTTCTGCATCCTCTTCAAACTCTTCAATGGCTTCATGCTGCTCCTCTTCCTCATATACAGTGAAGTTCTTCGACAGGTTGAACAGCACCACACATTATTTTGCATCCTCTGCCTGGATCTACACGGAGCTCAGCATGCAGGCAGTGGAAGCGGCGTTTGCACAGACCAAAGTTGTAGTTCTCCTGTGTGGGAGATGGAGATTGGACCAAATGGTACTATAAATTATAATCAATAACATTGATTAAATTCGGCTATAGGCTCAAATTAAGGTCAAGAATGCAGATGATAAAAGGTTAGACCACTTGCCTGAGATCTATTGGCAGGATTCCTGAAGGGTGCCATAAGCCATGAACGACATGGATACCAACTGTCTCCAAGTAGGATGCCTTTATGAGTGCCTTCCTCAAACTCCCTTGCTAGGTTGCTTTCATCCAGTATCCAAGCGTCATGGGTACTGACAGGCCATTGTGCAACGACGTTGGTTATCTTATTTACATGATTGCAAACTAACTGGACGTTGATTGAATGTACATTTTTCCTGTTGACAAATTGATCCTCATATTGAACAGGCGCTTGAATTCTTATGTGGGTCCCGTCTATCACGCCACATACTCTCGGGAAGCCGGCTACATTAAATAGGTGTGGCGCTATCTCATCCTCCTGTTGTTTTTAAGGGAACTTAACGACGGTCTTCAGCAGACGGGTAAGACCGTTAGAAACTCGGTGAATGACGCGGCACACCGTTGACTTGTGTACATGAAATACCTCTCCTATTACAGACTGAAATGTTCCCGTAGCATAGAACCGTAGAGCAATTAATAATTGCAATACGGCTGGAAGAGCACAGCTGCGGAAAGTAGAGTGATCCAACTCTAGACGGTCGGACAATTCGTGAATTGACTGCCTGTCAAATCTATAATTTAAAATCAATTGCTCATCATTAAACATATCCATCGGATTCTCGCCAGCCCCAGGTACTATGAGAGCCCCCCCCCTCTTCCTGCCTAAATCCCAAACAAGGGCCTGCTGCTTCTCAGCAAAGCGTATAAATTAAGCCTTTGCTTCTGCAAAAACATGTGCTGATGCACACCCATACTGCCTATCCTCAGTGTCCTCCAACTCCAGAGGTGCCTGAACTACACTCCTAAGATTTCTAGTGAGTCTCTCTAAAGGCAATCTTCTCCTGTCTTTACTTAAATTGAAGACGCCATTCTCATTTTTCATCCCTAGTACCACCCGTCTAAACCTCAACTGTGCTGGATCTCTCACCTAAACTCTCTAGTTGTTCATCTATTTCATCTAAAGTTGTCCACAAGCCCCCATACTTACCAATCTCCAATGTTAGCTTTTGCTTTGTGGCAACATCCCTAACTTCCCTCTCTCTCTTTGACCCTTGACGCCTGCAAAATCCTAAATCTCTCATCCCTAATGGCTTGAGCACGCTCACAGAAAATGTCTCTCTGTTCCTGCACTGATGCTCTAGCTACAAATAACACCTGTGCTTTCCTGTCTCTATGTAATACTGACAGCCATTCCCAAGACCTTTTCTGCTTGAAAAGAATCATGCCCTCTAGTGTGTTGACCTTTGCACTAGCTTTCTCTCTCTCTCTCGAAGCCTATCAAAAAGCACTTGTGCACTTCGAGCACTGACTTTCAGTGCACTGTATCCATTGTTACTAAGAGTAGTTTGCTGACCTTTCACTTCACACACCTGGCTACACCACTTACATATTGTATCCACTAAGGTATAGACTTCACACTACTTCAAATAAATCTCACTTTCCAATGAACATCTTATAATGTTCCCATCACATTGAATCACACCAAAATGTCTCATGTAAAAATTCAGATTTTAACGGGCAAATAAAAAAAATTACCAAGTCTATTGCAAAGTATAAAACTAATTTAATTCTTACAAGCTGTCGTGGACCCAAAGCCTTCACTTCTACCACATGCATTGGCCCCTGTTCTCTAGGACTTCTGAGCGGGAACCCAACTTCTGTCACCCTTACTTCTGTGCTGCGGTTGCACTGAACATCGAAGGTTGCAACATTGTTGTAACCTGGACAATAAAAAACTAAATGCACATTATATTAACTTATTAAAACAACTTTCTTTAACGTTTCGATTCTGACACTGTCCTATGAACTCGTTCTATGTGAAGTTACTCTATCACAAACTGAAGTCATAAAACTGAATTTCTACCATCTACAAATTAAAAACAATGCCCGATTAAACTCAATATTCTGGTAGAATATCTGGTAGAATTTAGAAACTCGAACAAAGTTGTCAGCAACACAGATGTCTCAGTAACAGTTAGGCTAGCAGTTAGGCTAGCAACCAATTAAAAATATCTCAAGGCTAGCCGCATGGTCATATTGTTTCGTTTTAAACGGTGTTCTAAAAACTTCTGTGTGAGAAACTCCTTCAATCTATCATAATACCAATTTATACAAAATATACAACCAAAACTGTGAGCGAAAAACTAACTTACTCAGTGTCTTTTTTATGTTAGATAACTTAACTGGCTGTCCACTTTTTCCAGCCTGGTTAAATACGTGGTGCTTCTCTGGCGAAAATACCACGGTGCTGTGGTATTCCTCCCTTCCACTCTGGAATACCTCGTTGAAATACTTGGTGTTTTTTGCCGAAATCTTAATTGGAGACACCGCATGAATAAATCCCTCTATCTCCTGTCTCCACACCAATCTTAATTTTTTTGGCGGTTGTTGGCTCCATTCTTTTCACGTGAGTACTAGTTAGCTTAATCAAACCCTGCAACCTACAAGTTATGACCCCTTCCCGCCGGACCATTCTTATATGGGAATAACATTTCCCATGGTTCCCTGCTTCATATCTTCGGCGTCCAATCACCGATTTTATTTCTAAAAGCTGGCAGATACTCACGACAACTTAAGATCATAGTACATATCATTAGTTAAGGGGTGCCTGGTCGTGAGAAATAAATGTACTGTCATGACTGTCATCCGCAATTTGCTTGAGCGGGGCTGGAGAGGATATACCAGAACTTCCAGAAGATTACCGCAAGAGCTGGATTTACTGCTTCAATTTGAAAACTGAGTCGATCATACGAGGTAAGACAAGTTTCTTAACATGTGTTATCAATATTGTCAATTAAAAGTCAAAGTTTTTAGTTACGAAGCATTTATTTGTAGACCTAGGCCTGGAGTGACGCGAGAAAAAAGAAAAACTATTTAGCTAATTTTGGGAAACTTGGATAATAAACAATAGCTAGGACCACCATGTACACTTTAAGCTAAATATTTATAACTTTTTTTGGGCAATTTAGTCGATTGTGGAATATAGTAAAACCTTGGTAGTTACGCGGAGGAGTAACTACGCTGCTAGTTAGTTTTTCGACGTCACCCAATCGGTGCTTGTTGACAGGCAAGCAGCAAATCTCTTCTTATACCAACTTTTTTTTTGTGTGAAGTAAATAGTTACTAGCAATACTATGTTATATTTTAGCTAAAGATCATTAACTTTTTGGGCTAATTTTGCTGCTTGTGAACATTTGCCTGAGGTTGGGATAGGTAGGTTCAGAACTGCCTGGAAACTGGTGTGCTACTGGAGTTGGATAAGTTTAGCTTGTTGATTTGTCATGTCTCATGTCATGAAACATCCTTCTATAGTTTTGCAGATAGCTGTACCCATCCATCATACAGACATGATTTTAGGATGTTTGTATCTTGCTATTCACAAGGAAAGTGTGGGCTGTCCACAGTTCCACATTATGGTTTATCGGATTTATCGGATTTGGGAAGAACACACTGCAGGCTACCAATTAGATTTTTTTCTGTTGTAGAGGTGAAGGGAGACTATCCCTGCAAGAGGAGGAGGCAGCTGACTGTTGATAACCACATAGGAGGAGGATCTACTGGACCAGAAACTGCTGGAGGAAGACCAGGACGAGGAGGAGATGGAAAAGTGAGATAGAACCTGATCCCCAGCCAGGAACATCATCTGGGTATGTATCAATGTATATTATTTGTTTCTGTTTCCCATAAGACTAATACTCAATAATAATCAGATTATTATGCTAAAACCTGTAGTCCCTCCTTTGTCGTCACTTCACACAACCCATGTCCCTAGAATGGAAAAGTCCTGTAACACAGTGGTTCTCAAACCGGTCCTCAGGTACCACCTGTCCTGCATATTTGAGATGTTTTCCTGCTCCAACACACCTGATTCAAATAAATGGGTCGTTATCTAGCTCTGTAGAAGCCTGGTAACAAACATGCATTTGGATCAGGTGTGTTGGAGCAGGGAAACATCTAAAACATGCAGGACAGGTGGTACTTGAGGACAGGTTTGAGAACCACTGCCTGGCTATGCTAATCGTCAAAGTAGGACTGAAAATAAAACAAAAGTAGTTTATTGCGCACCGTAATGTAATGTAACTTTGCTTGCTTTGCAATAGGAACTGTTTTCAGTTTTGGCAGTCATCTGAGTGTGACCAGTATCGCGACAAGGCGTAGATGGAAAAGGATGTGTTTATTGGTGTTGTCTTCCCCCCTGCCTCTTTTCTCCCTCTCTTCTCTCAACAGCGATTGCAGTTGAGTTTATGCATTTATATATCTTCTGTTTCGCAGTTATTTATTAAAAAATGATTTACAGTAGATAGTTTGAAAGTTTGTTTGTATGTTTTGCTGAGATGTCATTCCCCTCACAGTTTAATGTTCAAAACAAATAAAGTGTGTGTTTTATTGAACACATCAAATGCATATTTCAGTGTTTGTCCTTTATTTTCAGATGCAATTTATTGTATGCAAAGGTATTTGAGAAGTGGTCATGTCCATTCTCATTAATCACTAGAATGGTCATAACTTTGGCCAAACAAGACGCAAGAGCCTATCTCAGCAACCATTTGTGCAATTGTCACCAAACTTGGGTTCCATCGTTCCAACGTGGAGCAGAGGCCTGCAGTGTTATACCAGAAAAATCACTTTGAACTCTCAGTACTCTTGAACGCAAACAGATATTTCAATCAAGCTTGGTGTGTTGCATGAGTGCAACAGGTTGTTGTGACTTAATCGTTGTACAAGTGCTATGGAGGCCATGTCCTGCTCTGGACTGCTTGGCCCCTCCATTGCTGCTTGCAGCTATATTTTTTATTTGTTTTTGTATTGGGTAAACACAACGATGGTTCGTTATGAACCTTTGGGTCATGTGACTCGAAGGCAGCACAAGGGTTAAGGTCTGCGAATAGGGTATGTAACATTGGTTGGGCTGAAAATGGCCCGGGTGCTGTTCTATGCCCCCTGATACATCCAGTGAAATTTCCCCGGGGAAAAAACGCTAGGTTTTTTCCTTTTATGGTATGCTCATGAATATATAAATTAGATGAGCTGCGCACTGATTGGTTGGTTTACAACGAGTGAAGCTGCGGAGCAAAGACGCTACACGGCCAACAGCACTCACTGAAACAAGAAGGTGGAGACTTAAAATAAAAACTTACAAATAAATCTATTGTGTCTACACAACACTGTTTTCAACAGATTGACTAGATATCATTTGAAATGATTACGTTAGTTGGTTCCACTTCTGTTGTCGAAGCAAACAGGATCGACTTAGGTGGCTAACGTTAGCACTATAGCTTAGCAAACAAACTATCGTGATTCAACTCAGCTTCAGTTAGCTCTAGCTATCTTGCTGAAAAATAGATCTGGACAAACATGCATCTTGAATTGTAGATTTACATGACAACACAGGTTATTTATTTGAATGAAACAGTCAGGAACATGAAATAATGTTAGCCCCATTGACAATCAACTAAATCATCATACATTAGCACTGATAATAACTGTTAGCGACAACATACTACAGCTTGCGGTTGTGATGAACATAAGGTCGGAACAGCACCTCTTTTCAGGAAAAGCTTCATAGCAAATCCTGCTTCACATTGTCCCAGGCTTTCAAAACTGTCCTCTGTGAAATGGTTCGAGCAAATGTGTAATTGAGGGTTCGAACTGCACAGTGATCTTTTCATAGACAAACATCACAGACCGTCGAGTGTTTGGTTCCTTAGGAAGACTCTGAAAAGTGTCAGCATTCCCTGTACAGCCTGGAATTGCATTTACCACCGTTGTCCATTTTCAATATGCTAGGAAAACTTTCTTCTTTGTAATTCTGTGGAAGTACACAGAGCAGCGCGCAGCCAATTTTGGGGCGTGACAAAGGTACAGACCAGAGCCAAAAAAGTGGAGCCACCGACCGAACTGACGTCAGTTCGGTGGCTTTTTCAAAACCTACCGTTTTTCAGCTACTTTTTTAATTGTGAGATTTGCATAGGAAAGAGGTGTCAATGGACTTTGGGGTTCACTGTATGTCCATTTTACCCACTGAACTGTCATTACTCAACTGTGACAAGGTAAATTCGGTTCTGCAATCAATGACCCCTTTAAATAGATGCCTGCAGTGCCGTATTTGTGTCCGGACTTACTTGTTGCATCTGTGCAAAGGGTCAAGTTATTCTCTGACAACAGAGTACTTTGCAGATGCTGAAACAACACCTGTCTTGCTTCCAACACCATATATTTACAAAAAGACTGGCTAGGAAGCCTTCCTATCTTGCTTGGACCTGCCAAGCTTCTGCAACACAACTTTCACAACTTCAGATGCTTTGGTGGAACTCACCCCCATAGTTGTGATCAAAGCCATGTACACCTCCCTAACAACATCTGAATACCTACCATGCTCAAAAGTGGGGACCTGCCTTTGTATAAACCTGGCTAGTTCCTCCTGTGCGGCAGCATGTTCCCCTTTCCAAAACTGCACTTGCTCATTTAAACTCTGAACCTGCTCTACTAAACTAGACGCTCTACCACTTACCTGATCGGTCTTTCTTTTTGAATAATTAGAACACAGAGTCTCCCTCCTTTTCTCAATTTTCATTTGTGCTAGTCTTTGACTCAGACCAACTAACCTTTCTTCTAACTCTTCCTTGGCCACTTCCAACACTGTTCTGAAGCCTAAGGGAGTCAGATGGCCGAGCGGTGAGGGAGTCGGACTAGTAATCTGAAGGTTGCCAGTTCGATTCCCGGCTGTGTCAAATGACGTTGTGTCCTTGGGCAAGGCACTTCACCCTACTTGCCTCGGGGGGGAATGTCCCTGTACTTACTGTAAGTCGCTCTGGATAAGAGCGTCTGCTAAATGACTAAATGTAAGGCTCTCAGCCTCCTGCTCTTTCAGTGCTAGCCTATCTTCCCTCCTCTTCAACTTCTTCTTAACTAGGGATCTGAAGCTATGGTTATCTGAGAACCTCTGACTACACTTGTCTAGCTTACACTGCAAGCTGCTGATCTTAACATCAGTCTCATACAGCTTCAAACCTCTCTCTTTCCTAACATTGTCTATCCTATCTTTCTCTTTACGCAGAACCTCACAGTCCTGGACTAATTGATCCCTTTCCTTAAGTTCCCTTTCTAAATCCACAACAACCTTGTCTACGTCCCTGACACATTCCAGTTCGATACTAGCTACTAGCTCTCATCCTGTGTACATCGACCAAAATTAACTGATTTCTCTTCAAAAGCGACCCTTTATGTACAAATCTACGATTCCTTGACAACGCTCTCTTGATATACCCACCTCTCAAGGGCCCTGCGATCATCTACGTTTAAAACAAAGTTGTAACACAAAATATCAACTACACTTTGAATCACTGTACCTACATCCATCAAAGATACAAACCTGTGAATCTCAAACAAGACCCTATTGGTCAACAACTTAATATCACTTTCTCTCCTGATAAATTATGCAACTCTACACCTAATCTCTCACATTCCCTGAACACCATACTACCTTCACTCTTTGTCTCTTTGCTGCAGCTCATGTTGTCTTGCTTGTTGTCTGTCAGTAATGAATGATTAGATTTGAACTAATAACTCCTCACTGACAGGGGGGGAGGGGTGGACAGTAACAAAGTATTGATTGGCTTAATCTTTGTATGAGTTACAATGTGTTGCTGGTGTGTTTGTGTGTGTTGCTGGGGGGGAGGGTGCTTAGCTGGATAGATTATTGGTTTGTTTACTCTGATTAATACCCAATAAGATAATATCCCCTGTCACTCACTTGTGCCCCTCCCCCCTGCCACTACTGAGGTGAAGTTATACCAGCGTCGGAAATACACAAGGGAAAAGGGCAAAACTGCCCTTAAGAAATATAATTTTGCCCCTGATATCACTAGGAGAGGGGCAAAAAATGCCCCGATAATTTCCTCTAATAATAATGATAATTTAATTAACTTGTCAAAAACATCGTAGCCTATAGAACCCGGTCCAGTTGCCGTAGAATGTTTTTGATTTTCGCCTTTACTGATGTTGTGTGTGCGTAAAGAACCAAACGTTCAAAAAAATATATATACCAAAAAAAATGGAACACGTCTTAATCAGACCTGTAACTGCGAGGAGAAATGAGGATCAGCAAACACAGTCTCTGTCACCATCTCAGGTTTAAAATATGAAATTCACTCACCCAGCGACCATCGAAAAATTTAAGCTAGATTGGCTTGGGGTGGAGGGAGACGACGACGAGAAAAACACCCAATTTTTTTGCAAAGCATCATGTCGAGGTCGTTGTCAATCCAGCACAGATGAATTATTCTGCTGACTTCATCAAGGGGAGCGAAAACATTAAGAAATAGTGGCGTTTCGTCACCAGGCGACCAAGCAACACGCCATCGCCTACAGTGATAACTAGTACTAATTATTTTTTTATTAATTAGTTAGCTTTAGCAAGTTAGCTAACTTAACAAACGTTTGACTGAGTGCAGCCAGTGAGGGATTTCCCCCCCCCCATCCTCATAAGTTACTGCTACCTTGGTTGACAACCAATCCCCTATTTGGGTAAAGTTGAGACTGCATTAAAAAAAATATGTAAAAAAAAAAGTAATAATAACAATTGATAACCACAAATAAATTTGAATAAAATTGAATATGGTTGTCTGATTTATGTTTTTTGTAAAAAAAAATAAAAATAAAGTGCCCCCAATTTTGTTTAAATGCCCCTGGATTTCAGTCAGTGGGTGCAAAAATTGCCCCCTAAAAAATATGTAAATTTCCTACCCAGAATTATACATCACTGTCACTGTGGTAAATTGTAACATTTTCCCGCCGTTTTATGATATACCAATAGTATGCAGTTTATTCGTCCCTTTAAAAAAATAGAAGGGGGTTTAAATATAAGTGCATCTGTCTCTAGATTTTACTTACCAACTATCGTTATGGAAAACGAACTCCAACTCCTTCCAAAGCCACGCGTGTGGATAATCGGCAGCTCGCTGATTTACTGGCTTGAACACTACCTGACCGCCACACGGCCACGGGACACAGCCACCCTCGGCTTGATGTGCCAGATTCAGTGGATGGGGAAGAGGGGTATGAGATGGGACCAGCTCCTGCCTCTTCTCCAGAGAACACTGGGTCCAGGTCCCGACCTGATAATCGTCCATATGCGGAAACAACCTGGCCTCTCAAACTTTGTGTTCTCTCATGAACCAAATGAGAAACGATCTTGGATGGTTACTGCAGAAGTACCCCAGTACCAAGTTAATATTTTCGGATATTATCCAGCGCCGGGTCTATCGTAACCATCGATACCTGGTACCAGTGTGTACGGGATTGAACGGGCCCGAAGGCGTGTGAATGCCGACATAGCCGCCTTTCTGGCTGATAGGGGCATGTCTGGCATCCGAAACAACAACATCCATCATAAGGATGATTGTTATTTAAGGGACTGCGTTCACCTAAATTTCAGGGGCAATTGTTTCTCTTGAATGTCCACATGGGTCTGAGCAAGATCTTGTGAAGACATACTCCCGCTTAAAAGCAACAAAGGCTCTTTTAAGAGCCACTTACTTAAATAACGCCCAAATAAACTTTCACTAATGCCCTCAGTGAAAGTCACGTCGAGCGGGAATTTGGATTTTTGCAAGGGGAGTGCCGAGATTTTACTGTCGCCGTTTGGCTTCCTAAACAGCAGTAGAATTCCAAGTTTTTCGAAACCGCGACGAGTACAGCATTACAGTGAGCTTTACTGGCTTAAAACTACAGGTATATAATGATATATAGTTGTGATGAGCTACATTGAGAGCAGAACATTTGTCCTCCCTACTTGGACATTTATCAACGGAGGATTTAATCACAGAGTTAATTCGTTTTGGAATAGAGGTCACTGAAGAGGAGCAAAGTAAATTCAAAGGTAAATTATGTGATTTTTTAATCAGTGTTTGTGGTGTTAATATTTAAAGTTGGAAGTTAATTTTACCGTTAGCGCTAGCCAAATTCATACTCTGTCACCTAGCGTTAGCTCTAACGTTACTTTAACGGCAGTCTAGCTACACTCGACATTGACGATTGCCAGCTAGTTAGTTAGTTAAAACACTAGCAGTATTATGTCCCATATTGCCATTCTACACGTTATTACATGTTACTTAGCTAACTAACGGTACTTACAGTTCACCAACGAGCTAACTAAATGTTAAAGTTAGCTATAAAACGTTAGCTGCACTGCGTCAGAGAACGTTGAAAAGCGTTTTTGCCACCAAAAAGTCCTTTGTACTGAAATATACCTATGTTAATGCTAAAGCAAAGCCAAAGCCAGGGAGTCCTGGCCAAGAATTAGGTTGACCAGACGTCCGGATTTCGTCCGGTTTTCCAGCCCTTTATCCGGACCGCTGTTGCGTGTCCTTTTCGCCCTTTTGTCCTCCTTTTTTACCCTTCCTACCCACCGTCGCAATTTACCACTTGCGTAGGCTTTCAGATGCAAAAAAGAAAGACCTTCGAACCTACGTGGAGTTCAGAACTCCACTTTACCATTAAGAGCAGCAAAGATCACTATCATGCCTTCTGTAAGCTCTGTCACATTGATATAGACGTGAGTAGTAGGGTGTAAGGGGCATGCCTGCGCTACGCAACGGCACAAGGATAATGCAACAGCGAATGATAAAACAACCGCTGCTGAGCTGACCAAGTAATATATTTTAATTTCTATTAGAATTGCAATAGTTTGGGGAATAGTACCGTCTTATTTTCTTATTTATCTTTTGACTAAATTTGTCTCACCAAAGACAACAGAAAATCAGTGCACTTGTGTTGAAGTATTGCATTTGTATTCAAATGACAAATGTTGACTTACTAAAATGACAAATGTTATTGTCTTAATTTCATTCTAATGCCCCCCCCCCCCCCCCCCCTTCAGGGTCATGCTTCTGGTCACCCTACCAAGATTGGCAGCAAAAAAAATCCAAATACACAAAAGACTGGACAAAGGTTACATACTACACCACAATTCTCTATACACTACATATTAGAACATAAATAAGACATTATGTGGTGGTTAACATTGCTGGGGTTTTTTCTATATTGTACGTTAGATACTGAAGTTGACGGAGAAGCAGTGGACTATGGATTGACTGAGACAATGGTTTCATCCCTCTTTGAAGGATCGTTCAAGAAGCAAGCCAAATTCAACAGATTTGTTCAGCAGTGGAAAGATGATGTGTGGGAGATGTCTTTGTTGTGGGTCATCTGCACTGTGAAAAGATACCTTTTTTCAGGTCAAATATATTCTAAACATACACACAGATTGGGCGTTATGTGGAAAACTGTTAATTCCTCTTTCTTTCTGTCATCACTACTACTCATACTTGGTGAAATATGAACAGGACTGGACTGACCTTGACCCTTTCAAGGTGATGTATTTTCATGCTTTGGATACATACTGTAGTCGATGATAAACAAAAAAGTTTGTTAATATGCTGCATTTTTCACTTATCATTTTTCACATGACCTGCATAGGCTCAGAAGAGGAAACAGAAAGTATTTGTTTACCTCGTTCACTTTCGTGTGACTATTCGTTCACAAGTGATAATTACAGGTTTTGTTATTTTAACTTTTATTTTATTTTATCTTGGCCATGAGAAAATGAACATATCACTTTGAGACTACTCGTTACTCCCGAGTCACACTAACGACACATCACTAGTTGCCACAACGGACCGGATGGCATTGCTCGCATCTTTC
Organism: Thaleichthys pacificus; assembly: GCA_023658055.1. NCBI lineage: Eukaryota > Metazoa > Chordata > Actinopteri > Osmeriformes > Osmeridae > Thaleichthys > Thaleichthys pacificus. Next base: position 2,304,135 of record CM042861.1, on the reverse strand, counting down.
TCCGCTGCCATTACTGAACTACAACTCAAACTAGCGCACAACGTCATCGTTCTCATCCACTCCCTCTGTTAGCTGTTAAAAAGTTGATTTGAAAAATCAGACTAATATGCCGAAATCCCAGACCTACTACAGAAGCAAAATTGAGCGGAAGTACGTAGCAGGGCAGAGCCAGGCTAGCGTTTTACCTTCCCTAGCGACAAAAAATCTAGCGACTTTATGTTACTTTGGCAATTTCTGTTTTTGTTGTTGAGCAGCAGCAAAATAACTCATTTTATGTATGTTGTCATAGCAGCCAATCATGTTAACTCAAGCAACGGTGCGTCATTGAAATCTTCGCTAAACTTATTATTTGCCTCTAACTCAGTCACGGGTGAGTGAAATCAAACAATTTACTATCCATTGGCTAATTAAAGAGAATTTTTAGTCGCCCAGCGTGAAATTTGGTCGCATATGCAAGTGATTTATTTGCATTGTCGAGGGTTGTAGCGACTTACTACTGAGTAGGATGAAGACTGGTAGGACACCAAATAAATTAACTAATGGTAGAATTGTGTTGTTAACTTTAAGCTAACTTCTACAGTACCTTGCAGAATTACCACTTCTAAATGATCAAGGTAAATATATTCTATGAAAATTTGTGACGGATTGCATTTATTTTGACACCTAAAAATCTCTGCTCTTATGCTGAAACTTTGAAGGCTGGCAATTCACTGCGACTGTTGCCAAGCAATGCAAACATTTTGTAAATGTGATATGCTTCAGAGGCAGAAATTAATTAGATATTTTAGCAAATAGTCTTGGCCAGAGCCCTGTCTCTTTACATGGTGTTTGCGTACATTTTAACTAGCCCTCTTTTCACTAGCTACCCAACTCACTGAATGTACTTTTTTTGTTGTTTAAGTATATTTATTTAACATTTTAACTCTAAGGTTAACAATACACAACACTTTTTTTTCTTAGCAAATTATTAATTCAGAATGTTTACCCTCTTTGTTTTACCCCCAGCATGGACAAGGTGACCTTAAAGGTCCCATGACATGAGAACTTCACTTTAGGAGGTTATTTAACATTAATATGAGGCTTTGAGATTTAGCTAAATGTAAAGTGCAGTACAAATAAAATCATTATTATTATTATAGGGCCATAAATGCTGTGGGTTCAGAGAACCGGACCATGGCAGAAATTAAGAAGAAATGGTCCGATGTAAAACTTTAAATGAAGAAACGAGTGGTGGCGCATCGTAACAGCATGGCAGCTATAGGGTTAGCGTGACATGCATTTCCTGAGTGATTTTGTCGTTCATTTGACACCCTCAAGTTTAACAGAAGTTATTAAGTGGTGGTGGATTAAACAGAAGGCTATATAACATTTCTATATAACCATTTGGGTTTTGGCATTTTGATGTGATCATCCACATTAATGATCAAACTTGTATTTTTATTGAATAGTCAAAGTCATAAACGTAGTAGTGGAAACTTTATTTTGTAATGTTGGTGAGTTTAGGCACTTTTCAGTTAGAATTCGCCACGTTACAGAGCCAGACAAGACTTTGTGGACGGTCCGCACATTCTCACGTCTGCTCAAAACTTTCCGTGACGGCCCGCACATTCTCACGTCAAGTAAATCTTTATACATCACAAAGTGTGCGTGAAAACCAGCGTACGCAAGCTTTTTGTGCGTAGGCAACGTTTATACATGAGGCCCCTGGTGAGGGGTGGAGACAAACCAACAGGTGAAACGGATCAGGGTGACATCGCTAGTTAGGACACGGTGTAAAACTTGATATTTTAAGGTGTTAAAATAAATGCATTAATTTACAAATTTGTGTCATTTTCAGAAAATAAGCTTACCTTGATCAATGTGGTTCGTTTTCTGAAGAAGTTTGCTGTAAGAAAACAACACGATCCTACCATTATTAAATGTTAGTCATTTGGTGTCCTAATCATCCAACTGTATTCAGTCTTTAATGTTTGGCAACTGTTTACTGGTAGCTATACCTTCCTCTTTCACACTAGTACAGTAACTTTAGTAAAGTTTTATTTTAACAACGCTCCATTCATCTACAGAATGTTACAAACATGATCCAGTTACTTGTCCAAATAAAATTTGAAATAGTATTTTCTAGCTGTTGAAGTCTTATAGCAGCAGACTAGCTAGCCTACATAAGTCGTTAAGTACAATAACAAAAATGGCTAATGTTAGCTGCAAACACAATTAAGAGTGGAGGAGGGCAATTAAAAAGTAGAGGCAGGCAGTCGAGTTGAAGGGCGCCGGGACCCTTGATGTTGATGAGGGAACATCGTGGCCAGGAGTGGGGCAGTGGGCTGAGGGGCTGGCATTGCCAGAGATGGACAGAGCAGAGGTGTTGGGGGTGTAGAGGCACGGCAGCTGGAGGCTGCCTCTTCTTGCCGGCGGTGGTTCCAGGACCAGTGGTGGTGGTGGAGGAGATTGCGGGGGGGGGGGAGGGGGGTTCCTCCTGCCGGCGGCGGCCCTTTGGTGGATGGTGGGGCAGGCCGCCTTTAACGGGGCCCTCTCACCTGCCTTTTGTTGTCTGAGGGTAGCTGGCGCCTGCTCCTTCTCTTCACGCTCCCGGAGGAGCCGCTGGTAGTCCTCTCCAGTGATGACCCTTGCAGCCACAGTCAGTCGCCGCTGGGGTTTTTTTTCTCCAGACAGTTGCGGGGTGTCAGGATCTCTGCCAGTTCTGGTGAGATGAGCCCTGCTGCCACCAGGGGATGAACAAAGGGACGGGGAGCTTCGGGAGGTGGAGGTCCAGGGGTGTCAGTAGTCAGGTCCAGTGGAGGGTAGGTGGTGAGGTCCAGGGGAGGGGAGGTGGTGAGATCAGGTGCAGGACATGGGAGAGATGTGGTGGCAGGCACAGGAGCACGACCAGGTGGCTCTTATGTCCATCAAAGATAAGGAGCAGGGGGCGCTCCCTCACGGCATGCTTTAAGAAGTGGTCCTGGAACCAATGCCTGAACAGTTCAGAGAGGGTGCTCCTGTGGTGTAGCCCCCCCCCCCCCGGGAAACCATTCCCATAGATGATGAAGGGGGGAATGTTGCCTCCAGCCGCATTCAGGCACGCCAGCACCGTGATGTGGTCCCTGGTGCCTGTTTGTAGGGGTTCTTGCACCCCTTCTTGACCAGCACCCTTTCCCTGCTTTTGTCCATCTGAAACCCCGACTTGTCGCAGTTGTAAATCTGTCGGGGTTTCTCCCTCAGCCCGTCCTCTTCCAGTGTCAGTCCGAGGAATTCATAGAACTGCCCCACATTCTTCTCCCTGGCACACGAGGCTCGACCTTGGTCGATGTTGTCCGGCGCCCTCATGGTGAGAATGCCACGGTGACCCTTGCGGAAGTTCCGCCACCATCTCCTGCAGAGGAGCTTGGTGGCGGTAGGGTCTCTCTTCCTTCTTTAGCAGAATATAAATATATGAATTTGTTTTACAATAAGTATTTTGGGGGGTGCATATGTAATATTGAACATACCTAATGGCAGTGGCGAATGCCAGGAGTTGGGCCTTGGTGAGAGGGAACCCCTAGCCTGCGGTGTAGAGGCACTACTGGACAAGGGCTTTTTCATCCTGGTCAGATAACAGGAGCCCTTGCCCAGAATTGTGGCCATGGGTTACCCGGCCCTTCACCCTATCCGCCAGCGGCATCCGTGGCACATTGGTCATCCTTGCTGCCTGGCTGATACTCCCTCCACTGCTCTCAGAGCCTTCAGCATATCTTCCTCCCTCCACAGCTTCCTTTTTACTAATCTGGCTCATCTAAGTAAAACATTTCTATCTGTTACTACCATAAAATAAGAAACTACTATGTTCTTTCTGTTATCTAGAGTTAATCAAGGGCGTAGGATTGGTAGATAATTGCATACTGAAGAATGGGTAGACTACCGATTGTGTCAGCTATTCCACGAACAATACTGTTGCTCATTGTGTACAGAATTTCCTTGGGTTTAATCCATTACAATCATGAATATATTTTAAAACCTCACCTCACACCCTGCAGTGCCACCTGCCTCTCCTTTTGTCTATTCTATGGCTGCATCTCGGTTCTCCTATTAAATTAACAAGCCTATATGATATTGCAAACCTCACCGTCAGCAGCGACGCGTTAGCAGCGACGCAAAGATAGGCAGTTGTCAGATACCGTTAGAATCTCTTTCGACCTTCGATCGCTCTATCGTCCCGAAACAAGTTTGACACGGCAAAGACTAGTCTTAACACTAGCTAGCTAGCTGCATATTAAGGGTGTATTTAAATATGAATATGTTCATGTAGGAGGCTGTAATTTGGTATAGAGGCAATATAAGATGTATCAATATCGGAGAGTTACTTACTTTTGTTGTTGCAGCAAACCGTCTTCAGAAAATGTACGGTAAAAATGTTCTCATCTCGAGAGTGGACGATAATGGGGCCCCTGTGGTGTTGGTCGGCCTGGTCCCTGGATACTGGCAAAAGTTGAAACTCAAAGAGCTAAATGTGGCTGCACAATATAATCTGAATTGAGTTTGTCTTCCATATCCAATTTATTTAAACTATAATTTTATAGAATGTTTAAACAAATAAAGAAATGCTCATTTTAGAGATCTCAAAAAAATAAATGTGGGACAAAGAGTATGATAGTATGGGACAATGTGGGACACAATGCTGAAAGGTAGTCTAACATTTCGATGTAAACAAAATGTATAAATGAAATGAATGATTAATGAGCCAATAAATGCTTTGAAGTGTTGGTATCTCCCCCTCCAAGATATTCTGGAGTTCTTCCACAACCAGTTAAAGGAAATCTGTAGGCCTATGCTGAGCTGAAGACAGATGTGTTCCAGAACCTCAGGGAGGTCGGCAATGCTATCCTCTTCTGCCTGATCATAGAGCAAGCCTTGGTGAGACCCCACCACCCATCTTCTCGTTCTCCTGTCCTCTCCACCGGTCTCCCCTCTCTCTACTCTCCTCTTCTACAGTCTGCGTTTGTCTTAGTCAACAAAAACAGGGCTGAGTATGAAAGGCACACACAACACGGCAATAGACAAGGCCATTGAGGAGTTTGAACAAAATGGACCCCTTGAGAATGCATGCAACACTGGCTCCAGCAACAGAGTTGTTTCGTTTGGAAAGCATTGCAGAACGGGAGGAAGTACACCCTGATGAACATAACGAACAAGATGATGTTCCTGAATGTAGCACCAACTCCACAGATTGAGGAAGTAGTACAGCTGCAATGGAAACTCCCAAAATAGGCCCAGCAGAAATGAGAAAGATGTACCAAAGCCTGAACCAGACACAAGCCTGTGTATTCTATACAGTCCGAGACGGGTGCACAAAACGCGTTTGTGGCTAAAGTCCTGATCAGTTTTTCTACTTTGTAACTGGAGGCAAATCACACCTTATCAAGTGTATCCACACAGGCATCAAAGATACTCTGCAAACATCCCCTGAGTCCGTGAGGAGAGTGACATGTCTATGCCCACCGTTCTGTTGGCTGCTTTTACTGGCACCGCAGCCTTCAACATTTCAGGCAAAACTCTGCATTCTATCCTCACACTACCGAGATCTCGAAAGCCTCCATACCAGGGACTTAGAAATTGCTTAGATGAAGTGAGGGAAACACTCAAACAGAGATAATCATCATTGATGCGGTGTCAATGGTTTCAAAATCTCTTTTTGCATATATTAAACACACTAATAATAATAAGTATGCAGGATTACAGGATTTGCTTTCAGCAAACACACTAATAATAATATTTTTTCTGCAACTCTTTGTTTTCTGGATGTTATTGGATATGTATGCTGGTTCCTGGTTAACTTCCATAATGTAACATTTTATATTACAATCTTCCTATCTGTGATAAGGGTCGTGACATGAAAATATAGTCTGTTCTTTAAGTGATACTTTAACTGTATTAGGTTAATGAAAAGCTACAGTAACGGAAGCACAGATCGACCCCTGACCTCCCAGTCTGACCCCCTGACCTTCCAAACTGACCCATGACCTCCCAGGGTAACACCTGACCTCCCAGGTTGACCCCTGACCTTGCTGCAGAGTGCCGCTCCTCCAAGGCTGAAGCTGAGCAGCTCCCTGGTGACGGCCAGGCTGCCCTTGGCCGCGGCGATGTGCGTGCAGGTGGCGCCCTCCATGTTAGCCAGCGTCGCTAGCTCGGGACGTTGCCGTAGGAACAGCTGCACCACCTCTGAGTGGTCACTCTCGGCTGCCAGGTGGAGGGGGGTCTGACCTCGCTGCACACACGCACGCATGAACGCACATAGACACATGAACACACATGACCGCCAAAAACATGTACACAGGTGTATGAACATACACACACAACCAAACGTGGGAGACACACAGCCTCACTATGTCAGAGATTCACTATGTCAGATAAGAACACACACACAGCTTAACGTAGGAGACTCACTATGTCCGAGGCTGTGATGTCCGCTCCCAGCTGCAGCAGCCTGGAACACACCTCCAGATGACCACACACTGCTGCTAGGTGAAGTGGGGTCTGCTTGCTCTGGAAGAGGGAGGGAGACCATCAGAGAGGGGGGAGAAAGAGAGAGAGGCGGAAAATAGAGTGAGGGGGAGGGAGCGAGCGAGAGGAGGGAGAAAGGTAGAGAGAGGGAGGGAGGGAAGTAGAGAAAAAGAAAGACCCATGCCAGTGACAACTACACTAACCAATGACAGTGCGTCGATGCTGGCCTGGTGCTTTGTGACCAATAGGGAGACGAGGTGGGCGGAGCCGCTCTGAGCGCCCAGGTGAAGGGGGGTGAGGCCCAGCTTGGTCTTGGCGTTCACAAATGCATTGTGGGATAGCAGGACGTCTACAATGTCCACATGACCTCGCTGAGACGCCAAGTGCAATGCAGACCTCCCCTCCTACACACACATACACACCACACACACACAAGCACATACACACACACAACGCCAGCTAATCATCATCTGATGGTATACAGATTGTGTCACACAAACTCAATAACTGACAAACATCCTAACACGGTCCAGTGAGAGAGCAGCAGGGATTGGACCTGGTCGAAGACGTCCACTCTGGCCTGGTGTTGCAGCAGGGTCCTCACCACCGTCAGGTGACCTTGCTCTGAAGCCAATAGCAGGGGAGACCAGCCCTTCTGGACACACACAGTTGAGTTGTATAAACGGTATATATTGTGATTTTACTTTAGTCTAATATTGTTTTCTTGCACTAACTGTATCTATGTTTTCATGTCTAGTGTGGACTTGATCCTGTCGCTGTCCCTTGGCCAGGCCATTGTAAAAGAGAATTAAATGGACTAAACTGACTAGTAAATGGACTTAAATGGTTGAAAATAGATGGATAAAGGTCCTGCGTACCTTGTAGTGTTTGTTGACGGCCCCCTGCTGGAGGGAGGGCGGGACGAGGCTCAGCATCACCAGCAGGGTGGCGGTGTCGCCCTCTCTGGCACAGTAGTGGAGCGGAGTCTCCTCGGTCTGGGACACACACACACACTCCTTGGTTCAGTGAACACAACACACGCATACAAACATACAGAAACACACACACCTATACATGCCTCACACACGCACACACACACACCTCAGTGGTGACAGCAGTGATGTCAGCCTCATACTCCATCAGGGTTCTGATGATGCGTACATCCTGCCCTTCCTCCTCTCCCTCCTCCTCCTCTCCTGCCTGACCCCTGACCCCTGAAGCCACAGCCAGGTGCAGACATGCCTCTCCTCTCTGGCAGGACAGGGAGACAGGAGGGACAATCAGAGCACAGAAATAATAATGTCCTGATCAGAACGTTCATCTCTTTCTGTGAAATAGTGATTATCCATGAAGAGAAGACCTGCACACATACACCACGACACACTCACACATTCACACACACGACATAGTCACACACATATACATACACACACACAGTCACATTAACAACTAACTACGGACTAGACATCACTTCCTGAGTGGGTGTGATTCTATGCCTGAAGGAAGCCATCTCATTATACATGCATCCCATGATGCCTTTGTGTATATCCCATAATATATCCCATATAATGCCTCACTCTATATACCATAATGCATCAGGGTATATCCAATAAGGCCTCAATAATGCCCATCATGGATCAGTGTTTCCTGCCCACCGTGTTCTCCTGGCGAACGCAAGCGACACGCCTCCTCTCGGCTCCTCTGATTGGTCAGATGGAGGAGCAGCTCCTCAACCACGTGGGCGTGCCGGTGACGCACCGCCACATGGAGAGGACTCTCCCCTGCCTGCACACACACACACACCGTAAATGATAAAGCGTCATCATCCTCCTTCCTCTGTGCTGTGCTGTTCCCTCCTCCCCCCTCCTCTGTCAGGCTGTTACCTTTGACCTCCAGGTGGGGTCTCCCCCCTCCTCTAGCAGGGCTCTCAGCATCTTCACACCTCCGTGTCGAGCTGCCGCATGCACGGCTGTCTCTCCGTCCTGGAGAAGGGGGGCATGTGAGCGGGATTCATATTGTGCATGTGTGTGTTTAAGATTGTGTGTGAGTGTATGTGCACGTATGTGAGCGTGTGTGTGTGTGTGCTGACCTGCTGCTCAGCGTTAACCTCTGCTCCGCTCTTCAGCAGCATCTCTGCCACCTTCTCTCCCTCTCTCACCCGCGCCGCCATGTGGAGAGGACTCTCCCCAGACTGGTGTGTGTGTGTGTGTGGGGGGGGGGGGCAACCAAGTAGAGCATAGAAGTAAAGACAGACCAACAGAACAGACCCTAGTACAAACCCCACTACGGTACAGATCCTAGTACAGACACTAGTACAGACCATAGCACAGATCCTAGTACAGCCTCTGACCTGTCCTCCATGCAGCTGGACGCAGGCTCCGTATCCCAGAAGCACTTGCACCACCTGGGGCCTGCAGCTCTGCACAGCCAAGTGCAGTGCCGAGAGACCCTGGCGAGTACGGCTGTCCAACATCGCCCCCTTCTGGAGGAGAGCACGCACCACAGCCGCGTGGCCACGCCTGGAGGCCGCATGGAGACACACTTCACCTAACTGGAGGGGGCCGGGGGGTTTGGAATGAGGGAGAGAGAAGGGAGAGGAACAGGGAAAGGGAGAAAGGGAAAGAAGAGACAGAAAGGGAGATAAAGAGAAAAGAGGGAGGGATAGGGAAAGAGGGTGGGGATAGAGGTCCAAGAGAAGCAGAGTGCTCAAAGCTTTTGTTTTGATGATCTTCAGAGGACAGCATGTGCAGTAGGGACATCAGTACCTTACTGAGCATGTGCAGTAGGGACATCAGTACCTTACTGAGCATGTGCAGTAGCGACATCAGTACCTTACTGAGCATGTGCAATAGGGACATTAGTACCTTACTGAGCATGTGCAGTAGAGACATCAGTACCTTACTGAGCATGTGCAATAGGGACATTAGTACCTTACTGAGCATGTGCAGTAGAGACATCAGTACCTTACTGAGCATGTGCAGTAGCGACAGTATTACCTTGTTGGGCATGTGCAGTGGCACCCCCTTCCTGAGCAGGGCCAGTGCAGTGTCAGGGTGACCCCACTGGGAGGCGATGTGTAGCAGCGTGCTGCCATCCTGAACCAGGAGGACAAGAGAGGGAGAGTTGCAGGCAGTGTGTGTTTGTGTCTATGGGTATGTGTGTGTGGATGAATGTCTGTGTGGTACCTTGGTCCTGGCCAGTACGTTGGACTTGAACTTCTCCGTGAGGATCTCGACCACGTGGGCGTGTCCCCTCTCCACGGCGATGTGCAGAGGGGAGCGCTCCATCTGGAGGGGGGGGGGGGGGGGGGGTCAGGTGTCTATGTGTATTGAATGGAGGTATGTGAGTATGGAATGTGTGTGTGTGTGTGGGATGGTGGTATGTGTGTGTGAATGAATGTATGTGTATAGCAGCATTTCCGTGTTTCCAACCCAGGAATCTTCCCCAGAAAGCTTCTCCAGGCACTGCATTGTGAAACGTTCCAGAGAGCCGCCCACAGAGAAGGGACTTACAATGGTTCCTGCTTTTTACTCCCTGGAACTCAATTTAGACCCTAGTTCCAGGGGAAGGTTTCTGCGGAGAGTGTGAGTGTTTGCGAGTGTACTGCATCTGGGTGTATATGCGTGTAGGCTGTGTGTATATGTTTGTGTGTGAGAGTGTGTGTTCATATGTGTGTGTGTGTGTGTGTGTACCTGGTCAGTGATATTGGGGTTGGCCTTGTTCTGGTACAGAAGCTTCAGCAGTATTTCATCACCCTCAAACGCAGCGATATGGAGAGGAGTCTGACCTTCACCCTGCCACACACACATAGACGTACACATACACACACACGTACATACGGATGTTTACCCACTGAACTTGGCTGTCCTGAAATGTGTGATGGTGTTGCTACAAATGTTAGCCTACAGGGGGAGGTAGAATGCTTACAATGCGGATGTTTTGAAGACTGCGAACAACAGAAATTATCTATGATTTTGTTTACTATGACAATCGGATTGGTGTTCAATGTCCACTCTTTTTATGATTAGGATTATTTGGACTTTGATTTAGCTGAGCCATTTGTAATAGTAATAATCCTACATCGAATTTACATGACTGAATAATGTTAGATGGAACCATTTGATTCACGTTAGAAATGGGTCAGTACGTTATGTGTATGACACTGGCAATAAGCAAAACTATTCAGGAGGTTTGTACTGTCCTGTCGCCAGATGTCCGGCTTTTGTGTAAAAATAAATGTGCACTGACACTCTGCTCCTGTAAACAAATGGACCTAACTACTAATTGAGTAAGAAAGAAAGCAATCTAATCTGCTTCAACACGGCCGTCAGATTAAGAGGGTAACATCTGCACACACATCTGGAGGTGGGGGAGAGGTCAGTACACACACACACACACGTGCTCCTACGTTCTGTGTGTTGACTGGCGCTCCGTGGTCCAGTAGAACCTTGGCCATCTCCAAGTCCTTCCTCCTGATACACACATGAAGAGCAGCATCTCCACTGACCTGCACACACACACCACACACACACACCATACACGCCTGTATACACTGATGCATGATAGGCATTATTGAGGCATTATTGGATATACCCTGATGCATTATGGTATATAGAGTGAGGCATTATATGGGATATATGATGGGATATACACAAGGGCATCATGGGATGCATGTATAATGAGATGGCTTCCTTCAGGCATAGAATCAGGTCCACTCAGGAAGTGATGTCTAGTCCGTAGTTAGCTGTGCCTGTGTGTGTGTATACAGCTCCAGAAAAAGTAGAGGACCACTGGACCTTTTTCTTTCCTTTACAAATAATTAGATAAAAGTTTTGAGTGAGGAACAGATGGGTTCAAGTTGCAGTGGCCTCTTAAATTGAACCCTTCTGTTCCTCACTCGCAATTTTCCTTCTCAACGCTTTTGGAAAGGAAAGAAAAAGGTGTTCTCTTAATTTTTCCAGAGCTGTATATGTGTACGTATGTATGTGTATGTGTGTGTGTGTATCTTACCCGTGTCTGAGATCCAAGCTGGGCTTCTGGCAGGGTTCCAAGCAGCTCCTTGACTCCTCCCACATTCCCTGCCTCCACCGCTAGGAGGAGAGCAATGCTGCCATCCTGGAATCATACACACACGCAAACACGCACACACATACATGTAAACACACACATACACATAAAGACACACACACACATACATACACACACACATACACATAGTATGTATACACACTAGGGCTGGGCGATATGGGTAAAAAACTATCGATATGGATATTTATATTTCCATTCGATAACGATAATTAAGACTATAGACCACAGATCCGTAGTAGTAGCAAAATAAATCTCTTCCTCAACTTTTTACCTACTGCATAAAGTTTAGGCAGCGCGGTGTGAGAGAAATGTTTGTGGCCAGGGAGCACGTACCTGGGGTCAAGTAACTTCAGCTTTTTAAAAGCTTTTTATCAATACCTTGCCGCAAACTCACACTTTCTGCATGTTCCAACAAGTGATTTTGCTTCAGGTGGTAAAAAAGCTTGTCGTATTACCAGACTTGGTAGCCACTTGTTTGTTTACTACACAATTTGCACTAAACATTGCTCTGCTCTTTGTCAGATTTCAAAAAGCCAAACCACTTCCAAATAACTGAAGAAGACAACCCTTTTTATCAATAATTTCTTCATTGGAGTGAAGGAGGAGAGTGGAGGTGGAGGAGAGGAGGGGGAGTAGAGGGGTGAAGGAGGAGCGGGGGAGAGGAGAGGGGTGAAGGAGGAGAGGAGGGGGAGGAGAAGGGGTGAAGGAGGAGCGGGGGAGAGGAGTGAGAGAGTGTACCTTGTCAGGGGTCAGGCGTGCGTCTCTGTTGGAGGCTCGGAGGAGGGTCTGGAGGGGGGGGAGGGAGGGGGGGCACCTGGATGCAGCGTAGTGGAGAGGGAGCTGATGCCCGGGCTGGGAGAGAGAGAGGGGGGAGAGAGATGGAGATGGGGGGTGGGGAGTGAAGGAGATGTAAAGAGAGAAGGGAATAGAAAAGAGAGAGAGGGCAAGGGACATACAGAGAGAGAAGGAGAAAGAGGGGGGGTGGGGAAGGGGATGAGAGAGTGAATGGGATCGAGAAAGAGAAAGCGTGTGAGGGAGATGGAGAGAGAAAAGAGGGGTGAATGATGGCTTCTTTGCCAAGGCTAATGTTGGGAGGTATTCTTATGGCACTCTGGCGCCAGTTTTCCCGCCACTGGTTGCCGTGGGAGATCTCACAGCTCTTGGCGACAGGCTAGCCAAGCTCCGCCCCTCTGGTGGAAACTTCCAATCAAACACCAGGCAGGGGGTCTCTCTTCTTCACAAGAAAAACTCACACTCAGAAAGAGAGAAAGACAGGGTGAGAGAGAAGGAGAAGGAGGGAGAAAGAGAAAGGGAGGAAGAAAGAGAGAGATACAGTGATAGAGAGAGGGAGAGAGAGTTAGGTGAGATGGAGAGACAGTGAGAGGGAGAGAGAGTTAGGTGAGATGGAGAGACAGTGAGAGGGAGAGACAGTAAGCGAGAGAGAAAAAGGGAGAGAGAGGGAGGGAGAGACAGTAAGGTATTACCCCTCCAGGTGTGTTGGGATCTGACTTCCTGACCAGAAGTTTGATGATGTCATCCTTGGCGTGGGCGGCGGCAACATGGAGGGCTGTCCTGCCATCCTATTGAACAGAAACAGGACAAAACCCTAAGAGAGCACACACACACACAAGCAGATACACACACCCCAGACACACACAATGCCACATTCTTGCTGTGTCACCAAGGGTAACCCAAGCCATCAAAACTCCACTAGAAGGAGCTCTCTCCTCCCTTCTCCTCCCTTCTCCTCCCCTCACTTCCCCTCTCTTCTCTTTTGAGAGAGGGAGAAAGGAAGAGAAAGAAAGAAAAGGAGAGCAGAGGAAGAAAGGGAGAGAGAAATAAAAAGAGAGAGTGATAGGTTTGGTACACAGTGGCATGGTCTTTGTCTTACTGGGCTAAACTATCACATCTGGAAAGAGTTAGAACAGGATATTAATATCTCATACAGACACACACACACACAGGCACATGCACACACACTACTGGAAATACAACCTCTCAGTGGTATATTAATGACCAGTGCAGTCAGTTATTACAACAAGCTGTACCAGAAAAGCAGGCTGTCAGGGAGGTGGAGGTGAGAGGTGAGTGCTGGGGGGTGGAGGTGAGGGCTCGGGGGTGGAAGTGTGGGGTGGAGGAGAGAGCTGGGAGGTGGAGGTGAGGGCTCGGGGGTGGAAGTGTGGGGTGAGTGGTGGAGGAGAGGGCTGGGAGGTGGAGGTGAGGGCTTGGGGGTGGAGGTGAGGGCTAGGGGGTGGAGGTGAGGGGGAGGTGGTCGAGGTGGCTAGGGGGTGGAGCTCTCAGCCCAGACTGGAACCACATTCCCTGGCTGCTCCCAGCCATCCTCAAGATCAGGGGCAGCTCTTTGGGGGAAACATGAGCAGCTCTCCATGGAGAAAGAATGGTCTGCACTGGCCCTAGACTGGCTGACTATCTGTCTGGCTGACTGACCTGTTGGGTTATAGATCGACTGAAAACTGGAGTTTCTGGCATGGGGCTCCTGTTTGTGTGTGTGTGTGTGTGTGTGTGTGTGTGTGAGTGTGTGTGTGGTGTCCTCATCTGGACACATGAATCAGCCCTACAGGCTCTGACCCAGCAGATGCAACCCTACACGGTCTGGGGATGCTGTGTGGTGAGAGACAAGAGACCTCAACACACACACAGCCGAACCGCAAGGAGAACTAACTATAAGTCACACCATGGGTTTCCATGAAACGTCAGAGTGAGATGATGAAAGACACACACACACATGCACACACACACATGAAGAGAGACAACAATAGACTGCAGATTCAGCACAGGGAGACTCACCCAAATCAAGGGAAACATGAGCTCATATCACACACACACACACTCACACACCAACATACACACCGACATTTGGATACACACACTGGCCCACCGACAGACACACTGGCACGCCAACACACACACATACACTTGAACACACAAACCGGTCCACGTACACACGCAGACACACACCTACACAGTACACACACACACACACAGTGGGTTCTGATATAGTGGCTGTGCATGGGAATGGGAGGGTGTGTGTTAGTGAATCATAGTTTCCTAACAGGTCATTAACACTGGTTTTGGTTTGAGCAGTCTGGATAGAGAATCACTCAACCCTGAGAAACCACTGGCAGGCTGGTTTACCTTCCAGCCTTATCTCCTACCTCCTTGTCTCCTCACCTTGCTCCTGTCTGCAGGGTTGACTCCTAGCTCCAGCAGTCTCTCCACCACTGCCAGACGGTTCTCTCTCACCGCCACCATGAGCACCGTCAGCCCTGACTCCTAATGCAGAGACGACACCCTCACGCCTGCTCAGAGGAGCCCTAGCCCCAACCCTCCACCCACACACGGCCCTCAGGGTTCTTAACTCCCACCACCACCCATCCACCCCCCACACAATGCTCTGAGCTCAGCAAGAACATTGCCTAGAAATGTTTTATACAAAATAATAGTCTGTTCATGTATTTATTAATGATTTCCACAACTCAAGTGGGTCTTTGATATCGCAGAGTGCTAAGATATTTACAAGACATTTCATACGGCATGTATTTCATTCCCCTCCGCCTGATGTGTCCCACCGTACACTACCTCATCTACGGCGCTCAGCTCCGGGTCTCCACGGTCCAGACCTTTGATGCTCTGCTCCAGCGCGAGCCACTCTCCCCGCAGGCACAGCTGCAGCAGCATCTTCCTCGAGCAATCCACCCCTCAAAACGCTCCGTAGACTTTATTTACAGATTGCCCATGTTTGATGAGGATAAATCATGATCGTTTTGTCAAAGTCCGTGAAAAGACGAAACCCAGCTATCCCCGTGGCAGGTGGAATTGCGCAAGCAGCATTCCAAGCGTGGTTAAGAGAGATCTTAAACTTTAGGGTTCAGAACGGTAAGGAAAGCGCACCGTTAACTGCGCTCGGCCACCACGCTAGTTAAACTTTTCTAACTCCGCCTTTGTGGTCTTGATGCGTTGGAATCCTCTCTTCTCCAAAATGTCATTAGACTCAGTAACCAACTGCTGGTGCATGCGGTTCATGACGATCGAGGAAATTAGTGTGCCAGTTTGTTGATACATTTGATAATGTGTGAGATTAACTGTAGACATTTCCTCCTCATCAACATCATCAACATGTTTTCACACATGACAATAATAATGCATTTAATTGATAGGCTACTGTACTTTATTTACCTATACCCTGTCCTCCTGACATGGAAGTTGTAAACTAGATTTTAGCATCTTAGAAACGCAAATTCTTTCCACGGGTAATCATTCCAATGCGTGGTTGATCATATTCGTGTAATTTCCATGTCTTCATATTTTTTTATCAGTTTCATAGGCTAATCATGTTTGTGCATGTATGGGAGTTTTAAAATATACCAAAATCAAACGCACGTATTCACCATGATAGCAATTTATTGAGTAGTATAATATAATTTAATACAAATATAACATAATTAATACTTAACCAAATTAGGAAAATGTTTGAAGAAGAGAAGTCACTTGACTCGACAGCATCCTTCAGCGAGTGAGCTTTCTGTTTCTATGGAAACCAATTTGTGTCAACAATGAAGTCCGAGGTGATGAAGGCAGGTCCGCATTGTGTTTCATAGCAACTTCAACCAAGTGATTCTTTTTTAGTCGGCAGTCAGAGGGATCACACAGCAACTCTGCTGGAATTTTTGTTTTTACTGAAATTGCTTTGCTTGCTAATAGCGGATGTCACTCATCGTGCCTGCTTTGAGTGTCGGAACGAAAAAATCTTTAATTTTGTATCACACGGAATTTGTGAGACCCAAGAGCAAAATCTATATCCAAACAAGCGTAACGTTAGCAACAGGAAGACAATAACACATGTGCATTAGTCTGTTTTACAGACGCGCAGACTATGTTTAAAAACACGTTTCAAAGTGGGTTTTTATCCATATTATATAGCATTGGAAGCAAACCTCTTCAGATATGGGATAAAAAGGTAAGATACATCTTTAGCAATGTTACACAGTAATCTGCTGGATTCAACACGAGCTTGTTAGCTAGTACTGTAGCTTACACGAATCAGCTTACCTTTGCTACGATGTTGAGAATAGTACAGTACAGTACAGTACAGTATGTGCTCCTCATACATTGCGAACATGTATGTGTTACTGACACCCCACACAGGATAGCTAGCTAACTTTAGCTAACCTACAAACCGGTTTCACTAGCTCAATGCAAAGCCTTTGGTTAGCTAGCCAGCTGGCAAACAGTGTATTATGTTACATTTCAACAGGTCAGAAACGGCCACATCAAGCGCATTACAGACAACGACATCCAGTCGCTCGTGCTGGAAGTGGAGGGAACCAATGTGAGGTAGGCTGCCCGTCTCGAGCTGGTGTTGACCAGCAGATCCTCTGGCTTCCGGGGCGTTTTGACTGATACTTTGATGGCATTTGATCATGCATGTTCAGCACTTTTTGTGTTGGAAAGGGTATTATGACCTGGTGGAGTATCATTTAAAATGAACTTGACTATAACTAGCGATCTCAGGGCTAGTCGACTACAACTAGCGATTTCAGGCTCGTCCACCCTCACATCATCTCACCATGCCACCCCTCCTCCGTCCTCCACCCCTCTCCCCTTCTCTCCTCCACCACGCTCCCCTTCTCTCCTCCCCTCTCCTCTCACAGCACCACCTACATCACATGTCCAGCCGATCCCAAGAAGACCCTGGGCATCAAGCTGCCGTTCTTAGTCATGATCATCAAAAACCTGAAGAAGTACTTCACCTTCGAGGTCCAGGTAGGTGTCCTCCCGCCCCCGGACACTCCACCCGGCCACCCTGGAAACCTCCTCAAACTGACCCAACTTTCCTGTCAACATTCAACGAGAGCGACACTGTTCTGAGACACCAGCCAATAACATGGATCTCTGAGCTTGCAGCCATACAATAATGCTAATCCGGCTGTCCGGAACCGGTTCCGTCCCGGATGAACATTCTCTGGTTCCGTCTCCCCAGGTCCTGGATGATAAGAACGTGCGGCGGCGGTTCCGAGCCAGCAACTACCAGAGCACCACCCGGGTCAAGCCCTTCATCTGCACCATGCCCATGAGACTGGATGATGGATGGAACCAGATCCAGTTCAACCTATCTGACTTCACCCGCCGCGCCTACGGAACCAACTACATCGAGACTCTTCGTGTGCAGGTCAGACAGACACAGGCTCAACCACACACACACACACACGCACTCTCTCTCTCACACGCACACTGTCTCTCTTTGTGACACTCTTCCACGCAGTCTCTCTCCCTCTCACACCCCCTCACTCACTCCCTCTCTCGCACACACACTCTCTCTTCCCCTCACGCACTCGCCCTCTCTTATATGCACACACACACACCCCTTCGCCCTCTCACGCACACTACCACACACCAGGTGGGAAGATAGGAGTGGTTCATGTCTGTCTCCTCTCCCCAGATCCATGCTAACTGCCGCATCAGGAGGGTGTATTTCTCGGACAGACTGTACTCGGAGGATGAGCTGCCTGCAGAGTTCAAGCTGTACCTGCCTGTTCAGAACAAGGCCAAGGTGAGCCGCACACACACACACCTCTCCTGCGCACACACCTCCGAGACGTACACACACCTCTCACCAAACAAAGACAACACTAAGAGCTACAGCCTCGTTGGTAATCTCATTCTTCTCCCTCCCTCCCCGTCTCCACAGCAATAGCAATGCAGGACCTTACCCCTCTATCCAGATGTGAAATTGTGTTGCAGATTCTCTCAATTAAAAAATATGATGCATTTGTTGGTTGTGTTGTTGTTGCTTTTCTTTGTTATTTTAGAACCATGTGTATTTTTTTCCAAATCTATATTTCTGTTTATTCTGCACAATAAAACATTTTATACACACCTTGTGATCAGTGTCGTGGTACAAGGATAAGTGATTGGTGCAAGTGACTGAGAGGAGAGTAGTGATTGGTGCAGGTGACTGAGTGGAGGGTAGTGATTGGTCCAGGGGACTGAGTGGTGGAGTGGCGCCACTTGTTGGCAGAGGGAGGTGACAACAGGAGACTAGAGACAGAAGGGTTGGCGTCCACAGACAGGCAGCTTTATTAGGCTGGTTCCCCCGCTGCCTTTGGAGAGGAACTCCCAGGCCAGCTGGATTGGCTGACAGAGACAGACAGACAGGTAGACACTGGGCCCCTGACTTAACACACAAAGTTCTCTGAGATCAGTGCAACAGGGAGCAACACAGACAGCGCCCCCTTCAGGTCCAGCTGCACACTGCCCCTCACAGCTTCTGGAAAAATAGATCTGGAGCTGGTGACTTGTATAAACATCTTTATCAAAAGTCAAGATGGCGGCTCGTAAACGTCTCTGAGCTCGCAGGAGAACAACACCTTCTGGAGCCTTCCTAGGTGGTTGTCTTTATCGCCAGAGGTCACACAGGAGAAAGCTGCAGAACACGGAACTCCACCGTCACATCTGACGGCGCACTTTGGAACGGAACACACCAAGAACATTGGAGGAATTAAACGTAAGATGGGTTCAGATGGAGGCGGTCTGCGTACTGTCGTTTGGAGTCTCAATCCACACAGGCATGCATTGTGGGTAATGTAGTCTCAAGGCACAGACATGCAGGCATAAACGCTTTTACAGAAGAGAAGCTGTGTGTCTAAACATACACATACTGCATGCAGACTGCTGACTGCAGCCAGGAACCACAGTACATCTACTGATCTGATATGGCAACTAAACTCGTTTCACAACTTTGGAAATGAGCAGACAATAAATATATATATTGCTTGGCAAATGGCAATACATTTTAAAGTGAAAAATGATTAGCAAGTTAAATATTAAATTAACTATGTTTACACAAGATTTGGTCAAACAAAATATGACAAACATATGGAGTGTTGTAAATGTGTGACCTCAGCTACAACTCATTATCCAATCATCGGTGAGAATGGGAATTCTAAAAGTCAGATGACCAATCATTGGTCGAATTGCAACTTCTAGAACTCAGGCAACCAATCATTGGTCAGATTGAGACTTGCAACTATTAGACACCTGTACAGGCTGAGTCTAGTTAACATAGACAGAACAGGGCCTTGCATTGATCTTTACAGGGAGAGAGGGAAGGGGGAGGGAGAGAACAGACAGTTCTCTATGGGGGTTTCAGGGGGAGGTTGGAGTGAGGGAGGAAGAGAGAGAGAGAGGGTGACCCTGTCCTGTAGCTTTGGCAGTGACAGACAGCAGATTGGAGACAGCTGCTCTCTACAGTGTTTAAGTGCATCAACAAATACAAGCAGATTATCACAGATATATCACCTGTAACCATCACATGTCATATCACACAGTATCGTGTCCCACTCTCTCACACACACACACAAACACACACACACACACACAGTCCCTTCCTCTGTTGTTGGAGGGTTTGTCTTCATGTGGACGGCACGTAATGAAGGACATAGTAGTCATGGAAATACATCAGCAAGGCAACTGGCTGGCCAATAATCAGAGATATCCACACCACCGCATTGCCGTAGTTACCACGCAGGAATTTGCCCACGAACACGGCCAGAGGGATCTGAACCAAGAAGAAGAGGAGGTTAGTTCGATATAATGTCTATATAAATATATACTGAATACAGCTCAACTGGGATTATCTTCAGCTTGACCTTGGGTGTAATTTTGCTTTTATACAACAGTTCTACACCCACCATTTTAGTTAACAGTAATAAATGACAACAGATTAGGATTTGTTTACTTCATCATTTACTGCCACATCCAACTGGACTGAGACTGAACTGTTGCCAAGCGATACATTACATTTAGTCATTTAGCAGACGCTCTTATCCAGAGCGACTTACAGTAAGTACAGGGACATTCTCCCCGAGGCAAGTAGGGTGAAGTGCCTTGCCCAAGGACACAACGTCATTTGACACGGCCGGGAATCGAACCAGCGACCTTCTGATTACTAGCCCGACTCCCTAACCGCTCAGCCACCTGACTCACCATACAAACACTTTACTGCACACAAGCCTGCAACTTTACCACAGGTCAGCTACTTTGTATCACCAATGTTTATCTGTACTTTTCCAATTTATTGTGTAGCCAGATAAAAAACTGTCTGTAGACAGTTGCTTTGGTGGTGGATAATGATGGTTAGTGTAATTAACGGTTATTAGTACAACTGTAAAGCGGAGTGATACATGTACAGTTAAAAGTTACACCCTACATAAGCACTTATGAAATGCCTCTTGTCCAATCAAATTACTTGGTTGGAACTAACAGTTGTGACATTATAATATACATACTAATATTTATGTAATGTGGAGAGAGTGTGTGTGAAGTGTGGACAGTGTGCGTGGAGTGAACAGTGTGTGTGTGAGGAGTGTATGTATATGTGTGTGTGTGGTATGGAGAGAGTGCATGTTTCTGTGTATGTGTGGTATGGACAGAGTGTGTGCGTGTGTTCCTCTTTGTAGGTGTGTGTGTGTGTGTGTGTGTGTGTGTGTGGGATCTCACCTGAGCCATCATGCCCATAAAGGCCCACGGCCTGAACATCTTCAGGGGAACGCTCACCAGATACTGAAATAAACACACACACACTATCAGAGACAGAAGAGAAAGCATGTGTGGTAAAGAGTGTGTGTATGTGCATACATGTGTGTGTGTGTGTGTGTGTGTACCTCGTGAAAGAAGGCAGAGAGCAGGAACACAGCGGTCTGAGCCAACAGCTTGTTGGTCCCGCTCTTCATCATGGGCTTGTAGAAATGACTACAGACACAGAACACACACATCTTCATCACAAGCACAAAGCTAGGTTCAGTTTCTCATGCGAGCGAGCGTAAAAACAAGTTATTGTAAAATATGTTATCAAAATATCTTGAATCTAGTGAAATTATATATGATGATAACCAACTACTGTTTTTATACGTAAGTCAACTTAAAGGTAGACTACAATAAAGAAAAAAAATACAAATGTCATCCCATATAAACATGTTTTTGTGTGTAAGCTAACAAGAACCTCAGAGTTGTTTACTAACACAGACAGCTCAGTGCCAGTGGAATGTCAATCTCTAATTTTGGAGCAGCCTGCTTCTTTCCAGCCAATTATGTTTCAGCAATCCTGTTCCAGGCCAGCCAATCGGATTTAGCGAAATGGGCTTTCCTCCTTGGCTTATGGCTTATTTTGTGGAACCACTGTCAATCAAACTTAAGCTGAAGAAAGTTCAGACAAGAATTGGGGGTACGGTTTCTCATATTTAAATTTATATAATATAACCTAGTGCAGATTTAAGAGGCCAATTTAAGCTATTCTTGCATCCATAGTAATACATTTAGTATTTGGGCCAGGTCAATGTCCATGACCAATTTCCTTCCACAAAATATGCGATGTGTATTGATACTAGGCTCTCCACAGGAAGAGCTAGGCAGGCGGAGAGGCTGCTGGGAAATGTAGTTTTTCAGAGTTGGTTCTCACCGTAGGCACCACTTGTGGACCGGAATGTTCCAGTTAGCCCAGAAGTAAGTGACCGTCTCAGAGTTCCTGTAGCAGAGGAGAGAGACTGAACTGGTCAGCCTGTCTACTGGTCAACCTATTTATACTGGTCAGCCTGTATAATGGTCAGCCTGATACTGGTCAGCCTGTCTAATGTCAGCCTGGTACTGGTCAGCCTGTCTACTGGTCAACCTATTTATACTGGTCAGCCTGTATAATGGTCAGCCTGATACTGGTCAGCCTGTCTAATGTCAGCCTGGTACTGGTCAGCCTGTTTAAACTGGTCAGCCTGTCTAATGGTCAGCCTATCTATACTGGTCAGCCTGGTACTGGTCAACCAGTTTATACTGGTCAGCCTGGTACTGGTCAATATTCAGACTTTCCAGAACCTTGTGGTTCCAATGGGACACATTCAGTTTAATTATGCCCTGTAACACCAGAGCAACCCCCTACATGTGGGCTGTGATTGATCTACTCACCACCAGTCCCTGTAGAACCCCCGGTCTCCAAACTGCATGAGCTCAGCTACGAAGTTCAGAGAGGAGTGGAAGAACCAATAGAAAAACAGGAGCCATATTAGATGGTTAGGAACCTGCAGTGGAGGTGAGGGGGGGGGGGGGGGAGGAGGAGAGGAAGAGCCAGGGGGCAGGGAGGGGAGGAGGGGAGGAGGTGGAGGGTGGAGGATGAAGGAAAGGGGGTAGGGGAGGGAGAGAATGGAGGAAGGGTAAGAAGAGGAAGGAGGAAAGGAGGGAGGAGAGGGAGGGGGAAGGATGGAGGGAGGGAGTGGAGTGGAAGGAGAGGAAAAAGGGAAGACTTGGGCTATTAGTCAATAAGGGTTAAGCTAGTAGAACACAAGGACATGTTGGAGAGAGGGGGGCTGTGGCAGCATCAGGTTGCTATGGAGACGGGCCTGGGGTATTATGGTCTGTCTGATGTCTGAGAACTTACAGCCAGCTTCAGCAGGCGCTCCACCATTCTGGAGAAGTCCATCTCCTGTCATGGGGGGGAGAGACAAGGACACATGGTCACCTTCCACCAGCAGAGAGAAGTGGAAATTCCAGCAGAACACACAGGCTCTAGAACCTTCCCAGAGTATTAATGATTTCAATGTTCTAGAAGGATACTGACCTGGAAGGGCTTCATGGAGTTCTGTATGGTGGGAACCATCCACTGCAAACGACAAACACACACACACAGATTTAAGGAAGTTCTTTCTATGGAGCCTGGTTGGTGGTTGGGTCTACAGTATAATTACTATTATTAATGGATGCAATGTTTGGGTGTTTAATAAAGGTTAGTAGGGCATGTTCTTGGTATACAACTTAGAATTCAGTATTTGGTCGTTAATAAGAGTTATTGTGGTGTTTTAGTCACGTTGTAGGTGTTATTAGGTATAGTAGTCAGGTAGCAGGTAGTTATTGGGTGTTATTAAATGTATAGATAGTAGGTCATGAATTGGTGTTTTAGGAGTAACAATGAGGTAGTATTAACAGGTGTTGGATTAGGTGTCATTAGCTGGATCAGCTCTGTAGGTAATAACTCACCTGCTGTATCAACCCCACCAGTAACTGAATAAGAAACAACTGGAAGAGGAATACAAAGGGTTAAGCAATGTCTCTGAGTGTGTGTGTGAGTGTGTGTGAGTGTGTGTGAATTAGGGATGCAAGTGTAACAACATATTTTGGTCTCCCGGCATCTGTGTGTGTGTGTGTGTGTGTGTGTGTGTGTGTGTGTGTGTGTGTGTGTGTGTAGATAAAGGAAGACAAATGTTACAACATACTGTATTTTGGTCTCCCGGTGTGTGTGTGTGGGTGTGGGTGTACTGTGTAGATAAGGGAATGTCAATGTAACAACATATTTTCTCCTGGCATCTGTGTGTGTGTGTTTGTAGATCAGGGAATACAAGTGTAACTCTCTGTGTGTGTGTGGTAGCAATAAAGACTCACCATCTCAAACAACCTTCTCAGCAGGAAGCTCTTGCGTATCCGTGGCGACCGGGGGAAGTTCAGTTCATAGCAGAGAGTTGGCGCGAACACAAAGTAGTACATGTCTGGAAGAAAACAACACAGTCCACATCTGTAGGGCCCACAGAGTCCACCAGTGAAGATACGTCTATTCTGCCTTCGTTTGGAATGTAATACAATGGTTTTTCATTACAAATGTTGATATCAGCTTAACAATTTGAGTGGAAGTTAAAATCTTTGAAAAAGTTAGAGTCATTTCTGAATATCTTAGTATTTGGTATGTCCTCCATTTCTGCTTTGATGACAGCATGCATGGACTGCAAAAACAGATGACCCATGTCACCCCATGTTATGTCAGAATGCTTTGGGTTTCTCAATCTTCAATTTGCCCATTAAATGTTCAATCTGGTGTCTATGGTGTGATATTTGGACCCAACAGTATACATACATACAGTACATACATACACAGATCCATTGTTGCATTTTGTAAGAAACTATCTGTTAAATGTCCATATGTCAAACGTTACCCATCTGTGTGGATCGTGACTGTGGCTACGTGTTGTGTACTGAAGCTTGGGCGGGGAGTATTATGGTCTGTCGTCATGCATACCTCTGTGCCGCAGGTTGCCGGGGTAGGTCACGTGAGCATGCACGGCAGAACCGTTTAACTGAGCCACCGAGGGGCCTGTGGGAGAGAAGCAGGGTGTAGGGAGGAGGGTAGGGTGTAGGGAGTAGGGTAGGATGTAGGGAGCAGGGTAGGGTGTAGGGAAGAGGGTAGGGTGTAGGGAAGAGGGTAGGGTGTAGGGAAGAGGGTAGGGTGTAGGGAGGAGGGTAGGGTGTAGGGAGGAGGGTAGGGTGTAGGGAAGAGGGGAGGGTGTAGGGAGGAGGGTAGGGTGTAGGGAGGAGGGTAGGGTGTAGGGAGGTGGGTAGGGTGTAGGGAGGTGGGTAGGGTATAGGGAGGAGGATAGGGTGTAGGGAGGTGGGTAGGGTGTAGGGAGGAGGGAGCAGGGTAGGGTGTAGGGAGGAGGGTAGGGTGTAGGGAGGCAGGGTAGGGTGTAGGGAGGAGGGTAGGGTGTAGGGAGCAGGGTAGGGTGTAGGGAGGAGGGTAGGGTGTAGGGAGGAGGGTAGGGTGTAGGGAGGCAGGGTAGGGTGTAGGGAGGCAGGGTAGGGTGTAGGGAGCAGGGTAGGGTGTAGGGAGGAGGGTAGGGTGTAGGGAGGAGGGTAGGGTGTAGGGAGCAGGGTAGGGTGTAGGGAGGAGGGTAGGGTGTAGGGAAGAGGGCAGGGTGTAGGGAGCAGGGTAGGGTGTAGGGTAGGGAGCAGGGTAGGGTGTAGGGAGCAGGGTAGGGTGTAGGGAGCAGGGTAGGGTGCAGGTTAGTATTTATGGTGTAGGTTGGAGTAGGCAGTGTGTAGCGTGTAGAGTGTAGGGCTTAGTGTGTAGTGTGTAGTATGCTGTGTGTAGTATGCTGTGTGTAGTGCACTTACAGGAGTGTGAGCGGGACAGGGTGCGGGCCTTGGCCTGTCTTATCTCTCTGCACCACCGGTTCACATCCTTGTAGGAGAAGAGCTTCAAGAAGAGCACAGAGTACACACCCAGAGCAAACACGCCTCCAACTTACACACACACACACACACACACACACACACATATATATAAACATAGGCTGTCCAGGCAACACAAAAACCAGCAGAAATCCATAGTTTTGGGGTAAGTGTGGATGTGTATATGTAATTGTGTGAGTGTGTGTGTATCTAAATCGATTTGTGAGTGTATGACACAACCTTTAAAAAAAGCAATAAAAGAAAATGTCACAAACATGTAGGTGTATGTATGTGTGTGTATTTATACTTACACTATATTGCCAAAAGTATTCACTCAGCTATCCAAATCATTGAATTCAGGTGCACAAAGCAAGGGCCATAAAGACATGGTTGAGCGAGTTTGGTGTGAATGAACTTGACTGGCCTGCACAGAGTCCTGACCTCAACCGATAGAACACCTTTGGGATGAATTAGAGCAGAGACTGCCAGCCAGGCCTTCTTGTCCAACATCTGTCTGTCTGACCTCACAAATGCATTTCTGGAAAAATGGTCAGAAATTCCCATAAACACACGCCTAAACCTTGTTTAGGCGTGTGTCGTGCGTCGTCTAGGAAAGCCTTCCTAGACGAGTTGAAGCTGTTATAGCTGCAAAGGGTGGGCCGACAGACATCATATTAAATCCTCTGGTTTGGGAATGTCACTCACGTTCATATGCGTGTGAAGGCAGACGAGCGAATACTTTTGGCAATATAGTGTATCTGGTGTGTGTTGTCCTCACCGGGGGTTATGGAGGAGATGGAGAGCACAGTAGCAGAGGGAAAGAACAGCATGGTTGCCAGGTTGGTGTAGTATATGAAGCTGCCTGTTCTCTCTGAGATAGTGCCCTGAGGTCCACAACAACATTGCACCTTTAATACACCTGTTATAACAGCTCCGAAAACACATCATAATACCTTTGATACACCTGTCATAGCACTAGGGATGCACGGAATCCAGGATTCCGTGCATCCCTAGTGTGCAAAAAATAAAAATACACTGCTTTGGACGTTGTTTACTTCATTAATGTGTTTACTGTGTTAATGGACTGAGGATGGGAGTAGGATTCGGTATTCGGTTTCGGATTCAAAAATCTCGATTCGGTGCATCCCTACATAGCACCTTAAGAAAATCTGTTATCACACCTTTACAACACCTGTTATAACACCTTTACAACACCTGTTATAGCATGTGACTCACCACTGCCAGCTTGCGCTCTGTGTGCAGGGCCGTCAGGATGAACAAGTTGGAGGCTGGAACAGAGTACAACACCATGATCCCTAGAGCTGCGAGGGGGGGTGAGTGTGTGTGCTTGTAGGTGTGTGTGTGTGTGTGTGTATGTAAGTATGTATGCATGTGTCTGTCTACTCCGTACCGATGATAAGGCAGGATGCTGGCCATCTGTAGGGGTCCTTGAGGAACAGAGAGACGACCTGGATAGGATCCACCAGTATACCATACCTGGGAGGAGGAGGAGAGGGTAGGAGAGGTTGGAGGGGAGGAGGAGGGAGAAGAGTAGGAAGAGACGGAGAGAAGGGGAGAGGTGAGGAGGAGGAGAGGTGAGGAGGGATGGAGGGGGAGCCAGAGGACAGGAGGAGGAGTGGAGAGGGTTCTGTGTCACAGAGGAGCACGAGCAGGTTCTTCAAGTCAGTGCAGTGTGGTACAGCATGTCCGTTTGGATGAGAGCCCACTGAATCAAAGGGGAATGCATCTCAGGGGTACCAGAGTTGGCAGCAGTGTTGAGGAGGAGAGAGGACACTTACTTGATCAAGTTCTCTAGGAAGAGCCGTGCGTTGCTCAACACCTGCAGCAGAGAGGGAGGCTGAGTGTGGTGCAATAGTATGGTTTACTTCTCCCTCTATAAATACCTCTCTATCTGTCATTCTCTATCTCTTACCCCCCTCCCCCAACAGGTTGAAGGTGGAAGTTTGTAAATTAATCTCCAAGTGATCCAGGCAGGTTTATGATCTCAGAGTAAAGAAATCACCATCTCCTCTCTGATAACCAGATAGACAGAAGCCCAGCCTAGCCCATCGCTAGTCCAGCCATGGCCTAGCCTAGCCCCAAGTCAGCTCTACTATAGCTTAGCCCAGTTCTGCCCAGGCCAGTCCTTCTAGCCTAGCCTAGCTCAGCTCATCCCTAGCTAAGCACCAGGTCAGCCCAGCCTAGATCCGCCCTAGCCTAGCCCCAGGTTAGCCCTAGCCTAGCCTCCTCTGCCTCTTCTCCTCTTCAATACTATTATGCTTCCTTCTTTTATTTCTACTACCCTTCCATCCCTCCTTCCTTCCCTACCTACCTTCTGTCCCTCCTTCTTTCCTTCCTTTCTTCCTTCCTTATCTCCCTCCCATCTGTCTGTCCACTGAGCAGTCACTAATCTGATGAGACTGTGATTGACAGCTGAATGTGTAGAGGACCCCTGGCTTCCAGCCATCCATCCAGACCAGCGATGAGTGTGTTGTTACAGATCTGTCAGTCTGTATGCCTGTCTGCTAAATACCTTTGCTCTATTAACACCAACTACCTTTGGTCCTGACATCCACAATATCAATGGTGTGTGTGTGAGTGTGTGTGTGAGAGAGACTGCCAAGACGCCTGTGTTTCCTGGTCCAGAGTCCTCTGATCCTGTTTGATAATGAGGGACAACAACTCCAACCCCCTCCACCCCCTCCACACACAGGCTTGGACTGTGGCTAGCAGACTGGTGACTGTGGCTAGCAGACTGAGACTGTGGCTAGCAGGCTGGTGACAGTCGCAGTCTGTGGCTAGTAGGCTGGTGACTGTGGCTAGCAGGCTGATGACTGTGGCTAGCAGACTGGGACTGTGGCTAGCAGACTGGGAGTTTGGCTAGCAGACTGGGACTGTAGCTGGCAGGCTAGTGACTGTGGCTAGCAGACTGGTGACTAAGGCTAGCAGGTTCTCTGACTCTAATAACAGGTCTGCACTACACCAGTCTATCCAATAAGAGCAGTATGTGGCAGGTCTATACTGCACCAGTCCATGCAATAGAAGCAGAATATGGCAGATGTGTATAGTCTACTCAGCACCAGTGTATGCAGTAAGAGCAGTATGTGGCCGGTGTGTAACTCACCAGCATGACCACACACCAGTTGAGGACGCCTCTGTAGTTGCTGTAGCCACTGTCAGAGCTCAGGAGAGACTCCTGGGTGACATGGCAACTGGGGGAGAGAGGAGAGATGAGAGGAAGAAGAGGGGGAGATATATCATGTCAGTACGTATCACTTGTCTGCCTGTCTCCCTGTCTGTCTGTTTGTCTCCCTGCCAGTCTGTCTGCCTGCCAGTCTGTCTGTCTGTCTGTCTGTCGGTTTGTTTATACGTCGGTTTGCCTGCCTGCCTGCCTCCCTGTCCGTCTCTGACAGTCCTTCTACTAGTTTTTCCATCTGCCTGTCTATCCACCAGTTTGTCTGTCTGCCAGTCAGTGTGTCTGTCTACTCCTCTGTGCGTGGTCCCTCCCTCCTGTTCTATTTGTCCTCTCCTGTCTATCTGAGTGTGTGTACAGGGTGCAACATAAACATGTGTATATGGTGTGGAGTGTGTGTTGTGTAGAGATTGTGTATGTACAGGGGTACAGTGCACATGTGTGTGGAAATTGTGTTTCTGTAAAGGGGTACAGGGTGTGGGTGTGTGTGTGTGTGTGTGGAGTGTGTCTTGTATAGAGAGTGTGTGTGTGTGTGTGTGTAGAAGGGTGCAGTGTGTGTATGTGTGTGTGTATGTGGGCTCAGTTGTAGAGCAAGGCGCCAGTGGAGAAATAGTGAAGAAAATTCAAGGCCAAGGTCACTGTTGAGAAAGCCAGAGGAGGGGGCTGGGTTTTCCCAACTATCTGACACAATAACTCTAAGAACTAAAGAGACAGTATCACACCAACACACACACACAGGCTGGCTCCTCTCCTCCAACAATTCACCTCTAGATGCATTGTAGAACTCAACAGAACCAATACCCCCAGCCCAGGGTTCTATATCTGTATTAGAACACCATACCATGCATTCTAGCACTCCAACAGAACAGGAAGAATAGTGACCCGAGAACCCTAGAGAGTTCTAGAACTCCAGAGGAACCCTAAGGCCAGGAAGCTGCACCTCTGTGACCCGTGGCTCCCTTTGGCATGGAACCCAGGACAGAGTCACATGGTTTCACCATCCTGTGTCGCAATGTGGGACAGACAGGACACAGAATGACACACAGGGGAGAAGACAGCTAACACAGGGATGTGGGTGTGTGGGAATCAAACACGCTCCATGGTGAACTCTAGAAGGGCACAGGGTCAGACCCTGAGCTGACCACATGTTCAAGTCCCCCTCAGTTTATCCTCCGGCACATTCTTAATTCTAGGCTATACTTAACACTAATACTTTTTTTTAAAGAGCTAACAAAAAAAACTTCTGAACGCCCATTAACCTATCTAATATTCTATACAAGTATTAATTGCCCTTTAATATACATAGAAATATAGACACATGCAGTAGACTTTATGTCTAGTAAAGGGTATGTTTCAGTAAAGGGTGCCCACAATTAAACTTGAGGGCACGCGAGCGTTTTTGACCACCGGTTTACCCCCGCTGTAGTGCGGTGATGCCAACGCGCTAACCGTACCTGAGTCTGTCATCCACCGCCGTTTTGTGTTTGCTGCTCTCCTTCCGCGGCGAGACAGATGTCTCATCCGCCTTTTTATCCTTCACCTTCCCGTTTCTGTGTCCGACGGGTACCGGAGAAGGTTTGGCTCCCGGGCTCGAGTGCTTCTTGCTCCCGTTGGCGTAAGTCGCCCCCGCGGCCGCAGCACAGGATATAGTTGATCGCCTGTGACGAGTTACCGGGCCCAGACTCGTGATTTTGTCGCCCATCGCGTTTGCGTTAGACACAGATTTTTACCTGGTTGACATTGCGCGGGACGTTTGTCAGTCTCAGGTGTTGGTGAATGTCGTTCTGCCGGAGCAGCTATACTGGGTCGATCTGATGTGGCCACAGTCCTTTTTGACGGGACGTCAACATCGGTGTGTGGGAGGTGCTAGCGGGGATCTGCTCGTCTAGAAATTGAATTCATAGAACGTGCACGCTCATTTTAATTATTTATGAGGTTCACCTAACACTCCGCGCCAGCAGGTGGCGCTAAACCAGCTTACCCTTTGTTGAGTAGCAAAATTGGACTCGGAAAGCACTGGGGTAGCTGGCTTGCTAATGGCGGAAAACTTAAGTGAGTTGTGTGTGATTTGTGCACGGTGTACCATGGCGTCTCTCTCTGAGGGCTTACGCTTTAACGTTTAATTGAACGACATTGACATTTTCTTTTAGCGTACTGTACTAGTGAACCAGAGGCAGAGGTGTGTGCGTTTCATTGTGGCCAGCTAGCGTAATGCACGGACTGTTCAATGCCGTTGTACTGACTGGCTCTAGGTAGACTGGTAGCTAACTTCTTAACCAAGCCGGATGAAATGAGAGGACACGTTTCCCTAATATTAATTTACACAAAGTTTAAAGAAGATCCTAAACATATTCTATTGTTTTTTCCTAGGGAAGCCCTGAAGTTGACGAGTAACGTACCGTTATCCACGTAAAGATTGGCTACGGAACTCTTTTTGGCGAAGCTAAGTAGCTAACTAACCGAAGATGGAGGCAGCTCACGCGGACGACCCGTCCGGGACAGAGCAAGGCGGACGCCCGGGGGAGGCAGAGTTCCCGCGGAGCTCTGTGGATGACAGTCCAGCGCAAAAGCGGGTCACCAAGAGGAAGCATGACGAGGAAGATGAGGAGGGTTCCCCCACCAAGAAGCAGGTATGGACAGATGAGAGCTTTCAGTGATTTTAGGCTATATGATTTGTAGGCTATGAGGCTAGCAGGGGAGGATGTTGGAACAGCGAGTGAAACATTCGCATGTCGTAATGGAACGGTTGAATGGTGGGCTTCTTGTCTGCACCTCTGGTCCTCTCTCTCTGCCTTCCCCATGTCCCCCCTCTATCTCTCCATCATCCCCCTCTCTTGCCCTCCCTATTCATCCGACCTCTCCATCTGTCCTCCCTCTCATCTTCCTATCACCTCTTCTCTATCTCTCCTCCCTCCCTCTCACTCCATCCCCTCTCCTCCCTCCATCCCAGATGACGTCTGAGCAGGTCACCAAGAGGAGCCACGGAGAGGACGACGAGGAGGGGTCTCCCGCCAAGAAGCAGGTGAGGCATGGGACATTGCACAGCTTGGAGGGTTTGTCTATTCTGGAGTTCCAACAGAAGGATTTCTTGGCTGTGATGGAGGATCAGTTGAATGGTGGGCTTGTTGTCCTCTCTCTCTCTCTCTCTCTCTCTCTCTCTCTCTCTCTCTCTCTGTCTCTCTCTCTCTCTCTCTCTCTCTCTCTCTCACACTCTCTCGCTCTCTCCTCTCGTTCTCTCATCTCTCTCTACAGGTCTCTCCGATCTCTCTCTCTCTCTCGTTCTCTCTCTCTCTCTCACTCTCTCTCGCCCAGGCTCTCTCTCTCTCTCTCCTCTCTCTCTCTCCTCTCTCTCTCTCTCTGTCTCATCTCCTCTCTCTCACTCTCTCGTCCTCTCCCCTCCGTCCATGCGTCTCTCTCCCATCCCTCTCCTCGTCTCTCTCTCTCCTCTCATCTCAACACACACTCATACTCCCTCTCTCGTCTCACACAGCTCACACACACACACTGTCTATCCTCCACCCCACTCATACACACACACACACTCCCTCTCTCTCTATCACACCACACAACTGTCTACCTCACCCCATACGCACACACACACACTCCCTCTCTCTCTCACACAATGCACACACTCACACACTGTCTAGCATCTCACCCCACCTCATACCACACACACCCTCGCTCTCCTCTCTCTCTCACACACACACACAAGAGCGTGTTCCAGCATCATACATGCAGACACACCTCAGGCCACCTGTCGAGGTTTTGCTGTGAGTTGAGACACACACAAGACACACACATCAGGGCTGCTTGTCCAGTTCATGTGAAACACAGTGTGCACACACACCTTCCACACAGCCTCCCTAACCCTGACCCCTCCAGAACCACACGCAGTGTTAAGTAGGAGGAAAGTCAGCCATCATCTCTGCAGCCTTTAAGACCTGAAGAATTCAGTATGTTTTATTCTGAGCTCTCGAACGCTGCCTCCCCGATCGTCAAGGTTCAACCAAGCTTTTCAATCTACTAGACTAAACTAGGAGTTGTGATGTGTGTGTTAATCTCTCTAGATGTGCTCAATATTTGTGCTTCTTACAGATATCGTCCCTGTGATGGTACATAGCCCAGAAGCTGTCATACTTAATTACCTGCCCACTCCGCAGGGCTGCCTAACTTTTCCAAAACCTTAGTGAGATTTTGGTATTTTTTGGGGACCAACCACAAAGTTTTCCTGCAAAGCCCTCAGTATCTAATTTCGTTCAGCTCATGTACTAATGTTTTGGAATGTACAATAAAAAAAAATCCTTATCGTTTCAGAGTGAGAGTGATAGGAGTACTTGATTGTCAGGTTCCCGCTTTCCCTCTCTATCCCTCCATCTATTCATTCCTTTCCCTCTCATGCTTCACTACTTTTCCTTCCTCCCTTGGTCCCCGAGTTCTTTAATTGCCGACCATCCCTCCCTCATTCCCTCCTCATCCCTCCCCTCCATCCCTCCCTCCATCCCTCCGTCCATCCTCCTGCCCCAGTCCTCTCAGGCTAGTGCAGGCCTGTGTTCTCCCGTTAGCCCTTGCCCAGATTCTCCTGTCTCCAGGCCAACACCTGGACAGGATTTCCACACCTCTTCCACGGCTTAGATAACTCCTTGGCAGACCTCTTCCTCGACTGCCCAACTGGTGGAAAACACCTGACGGCCCCCCCCACCCAAGACCCATCACCCTGCTAGCATGTACGCTAAGCATGTGACACTAGCACGAGAAGCTAGCAATGTGAGCAGCATGTGACACTAGCAAGAGAAGGCTAGCATCGTGACAACTAGCAGAGAAAGCTATCATGTGAAGCTAGCATGTGACACTACTCAAGAGAAGCTAGCATGTGAAGCTTAGCAAAGAGAAGCTAATTTGAGCATCAAGCAGCGCTGGCAAGCAAGATAGCTAGCATAGGTTAAGCTAACAAGAGAAAAAGCATGTAAGGTCTATCTTCTTTTCTGAACGACTCTGTATCACCAGGCACAGTGTGGTAAGTAACTCACATTTCGCTGACCCAGGGAAGAGAAGAGGAGCGGAATCTAAAAAAGGGAGTAGAGCACAATCAGTACGGTAAGAGTACAGTAGAGTCCTCACTCAAGTACTTAATCCTGATGCAAAACCTTTTTTGAAACCTTTTTTCCCAAAAATAGTTGTTCAACCATTACAAACTGTTCTTTTAGACACTCACACACTACAACACGACACACAATGTTTTTAAAAACCTTTTTTGCAAAATAACTTTTTCAACCTTTGAAACTTTTCACGAACGACCTATATGTCTGTCTCCTCTCCCTCCCAGAATGCACTCTCCCCGAGCGCCGTGCATAGCGTCAGCGGTCAGGGTGGACGTCCAGACACACAGGACCCCCCGGTTTAAAAGGACATTAATACCCATTACGTCAATGAGCAGCGGAAACGGCCCCTTTGCTGTGGCGGCCATGTTGGGTCACCAGTGATTAGGAATAAGATGCTCTACAATGAAAACTGGGGACAATGTTAAGGCTTTGTCGTCCTCTTCCTCCCTGTTAATCGAGGTGGAGACATAGGTTTCGCTGTGGGTGGTGTGTGTGTGTGGTGGGTGTGTATGTGTGTGTGGTGGGGAGGATTGTGTGTGTGGGGTGAGGATGTGTGTGTGTCGGAATAGGATAGTGTGGTGCGTTGGGGGAAAGGTGGGAATGTGTGTGTGGTGGGGAGGATGTGTGCGTGGGTAAGGATGTGTGCGGTGGGAGGATGTGTGTGTTGCGGTGGGGAGGATTGGGTGCGGTGGGGAGGATGTGTGCTGTGGGTGGGAGTATGTGTGCGTGGGGACGGATTTGTGGCGGTGGGGAGGATGTGTGCGGTGGGAGGATGTGTGTGTGTGCGGTGGGGAGGATTTGTGCGGTGGGGAGGATGTGTTGTGTGGGAGGATGTGTGCGGTTGGGGAGGATGTGTGTGGCGGTGGGAGGATGTGTGTGCGGTGGGGAGGATTGTGTGTTCGGTGGTGAGGATGTGTGCGGTGTGGGAGGATGTGTGCGTGGGGAGGATGTTGCGGTGTGGGGGGTATGTTTGTGTGCGGGTGGGGAGGATGTGGTGTGTGTGGGGAGAGTAGAGAACAACGAGAGTGCTTGTGAGAACTTCCAGAATACAGACACGGTGACCTCATACACGGTGACATCATTAGAACGCTACTCTCTTGTCCAGCGTGTGATCTGGTCAGGTTGTGTTGTTGTGATGTGGTGGCAGATGTTCTCGACTGGACTCAATTGTTGTTAGTTGTTGTTGAGGTTTTGCCTCAGGTTACCACATAATCTGTTAGGACTGTTTTCCTTCTGGGGAGATAAACAACCCTGCCCTCTGGTAAATCTGGTGCTGGAACACAACTCATCCTCTCTCACCTCCACCCCCACCCCTCCCTCCACCACTATCCTCATCCTCCTCTCTCCACCTCATTCTCATCCTCCTCTCCCACCTCATCCATCCTCCTCTCCAGGGTCCCCTCCTCCTCATCCCCTCTCTCCACCTCATCTCTCCTCTCTCCACCTCTCCCTCCCTCCTCCTCTCTCCACAGACTCTCATCCTCCTCCCTCTCTCTCCACCAGTTCATCCTCCTCCCTCCAGCACACATCACGACAACAACACCAGTGTTTCCCATAGATCGATTTTACTTTGTGGCGCGCACATAAAGACTTGACAGCCACAAATTGATTGTTATTTTTTTTTACTGTTCAACATGTCAACAAACATTTTTTTTTGAGATTTGCGCGGGAGACGACGGCTTTTTACCTCAGAAAAGACTGTGCAGGCCCACGTCAGGGCCTCGACTCCACGGACTTTTGAGTGTGCGTTCTCAGACTCAACTAGGACTTTGAGGCATACCCACCGACAATATATCTAATTATATGGGAACACACACCCACACACACCACCCACCCACACCCACACACCACCCACACACCACACACACACCACACCACCCACCCCACACCACCCCTCACACGGGTCTCTGGCTCTGCAGACCAAACAAAGCAGACCTCTGTCTCCCACCTCCCTTCTTTCGCATCCTCCGCATCCTGCTTTCCACTCCCACTCCCCCCCTTTGTCCCTCTCCATCTCTTCCCCTCCCCCCCCCCTCTCCCCCCCTCCTCCCCATCCCCCCTATTCCTCCCCCCTCTCCCCCCTTTCCCTCATCCATCTCCTCTCCCCCTGCCTTTCCCCTGCTCCCTTCCTCCCTCCCCCCCCCCCATCCCGCCCCCCCCCTCCCCCTCCCTCCCCCTCTCTTCCCTATACTCAGGATAATGATGCCTGTTAGATCTGAGATATCTGATACAGTTTCCTGACTCCCAAAACGCTGTTTAGAACTCCACACTTCTGATCCTTGATCTTCCTGCGGTTCTTCTCTAACGTGCTCTCATTTTCTAGGTTGTTTGGATGTCTGAAAGGTCTGCTCTGAAATGAATGTAAAATATGACGTCTCAGGTGTGCGTGTCCTGGCCATCATGGGGGTCCTTGTGAGCAGAGTGGGGCGAGGATTCAGAAAAGAGGCTGGCTTGAGGCTATCTCTTTTTTTTGGGCTATACAAGATCATGTAGAGATGGCTTCGAGGCCGTGGAGAAGCAAGCTCAGTATCTGCAGGAGGTCTCATGAATGGAGTCATGAAACGCTGAGTGGGTGAGCATTTAGGAGCATTCCATCTTGAGGTTTCAGGGCAACTTCTTTAAATCAGTCACTGTAATTGCTTAGGATGAACTGTGAACCCACAGACGTACCAGTATTTGTCGTTGCTCTGTACCCCGCGGTTACACAAAACACCAGGCTGGAGGCTAGGGCTGGAGCTAGGGGCTTCGGAGCTGGGGGCTGGAGGCTGGGGGCTATGGCTGGGGCTAGGGGCTGGATGCTAGGGCTGAGGCGAGGGGGCTCTGGGGTCTCTGGGGCTGAGCTAGGGGTGTAGGCTGGATGCTAGGGCTGAGGCTGGAGTCTAGGGGCTGAAGAGTCTAGGGGGCGTAGTTGGAGGTTGTAGCCTTAATGGGGCCTGGGGGCTAGGCTAGGCCAGGATCCTGTAAGTAAGCCAAGTAGAGATGAAACAGAGATCTCAACAGAAAAGTTTTCATCAGAAAAAGAGGGGGGGAGGGGGGGGGTAACACACAAAGCGAGGGGGGGTTAAGATTCTCAGAGAGGAAAAAGAGTAAAAGAAGCAGGAAGAGAAGAAGATAGGGAAGGAGAGAAGAAAGGGAAGGAAGAAGAAAGGGAAGGAGAGAAGAAAGGGAGGCAGAGTAGAAAGGAGACATGATGGACCACATGTCCCC